>JAJHUR010134651.1:74212-121620 GCA_027495735.1 Lutjanus campechanus
GCTGCAGCCTCACTGAGAGTGAGTTTGGGCTTTTAGGGAGGGGCGAAAGCGCTCCACTGTATGCAAAGCTGTGCTCTGGATTTACTCCACAAGACAAAATGAGCAGCACTAACAGAATGCAGCACAACAATCATTTTTCTTGATTAGCCTGTTTTCCTAAGCATGGCCAAAATTGTAATTGAACATAAAATTCTATTAATTGCCCAGCTCCATGAGGTACACCACCTTAATTGGCTCCATGAATGGTGTTCTACAGCCACAACGATGTTGGTGAGTCCAGTGCTATCATTTTATAGATAATCTCAGAATGTCTTTCGTGACTAATAATAATTGATCTTTGGGATATTAGCAAGCTGCAATCAAAGCTAAAGCATGGATAGCGGTTGTGTTCCCACAGCAGCTACCCATGCTCAAAGTGTACTCATGGCACTGTAAGACACTTGAGATAAAAGCTTGCACCATTTGGTTGAGCATTTCCATTTTATCATCCCGTTTGTCGATGGAGCTCCAGAGGCTTTCAGGAAACAAAAGCGGGCCTGTTGCGAGATTTACAGACCTCATTATTGCACGAGGCATCGTACAAGCGTACCCACCGCCATCCTACACGAGACACCAATTGCTTTTTAATGGAACAGCATTGTGCATGTATTCCCCTCTGCTGCTTGATTTAATTGTCTTGCCTCGAGTGTGCTGTGAGCCTTAACATCCACACACACACACACATATTCTGAGACACACCGTTGTCTTCATAGCGGCCTGTAGGCATTTTCATCATCCCCCATCAGGGTGTTGCCAGCTTGATTTCCCACAGTGCCTTGCTGTCACTGCTGACAATGCTAGCAGGTATTTTGCCAACATGCTGTTTCTTCAACAGTCCAGTTAGGCATATGTGTGTGTACGTGTGTCCATCTATCTGTGTGTGCGTGGACAGTCCTTTCCCTTCTGGCAGTGTGGAGGAACTGGCTTTGACGTCTTGCCAGTAGGTTAAGCCGTTTAACCTAATCTGAACGAGAGCATGTGATTGGTGGACAGTCGAGGAGGGAGGAAGCCTCTCCCAGCTGTCCTGCTGTTCTCTGGTGTGTTTTTAGTCTTTTTTTTCCTTGAGGGGAAGTTGTACAGTTCAGTCTGGGGGCATTCTGTAGCCTCATGCCATGATGATATTGAGCGTAGTGGAATCATAACCATAAAAAACCTGTTCCTTTACTAAATACACTGCTAATTTGAAAAAGCACAGTAAATGATGTGACATTAGCCAATAGCAACATGCTAAAGGGAACATTTTCTTTCCTCAGTTGCTGGTTTAACCACTGTACAGACCACAGTGGGGATGAAGAACAACAGCAGGGGATCTTTGTCATTTGTCTTCTCATATGAGAAGCGATGCATTCGCTTCAGGCAGTGTCAAATAAAGCAGTACCATCAATTCTGAAGCTGAAGAACGAGCTCCCTGACAATTACTTTAACATGACACTATTAAAGCAGATTTTATGGACTTTTGTGCCTTCAGAAAATAGCCTGTGTGTTTAGGCTATTAAACATCCCAAAGACTCATTATTTGAGCCACAGAGAGAAAAAAACCCATCTCTTTTCTGCTTTTCCTAGTAAATGATCTGGGAACAAGACATATGCTGCATACTGATGATTAAAGCAGATTTTATTTATTAAAAAAGGCCAAAAACATACTTTTTCAAAAACTTTTTAGCTAGAAAACTGTGATATTTTGTTAATGTTTTAGCTATCTTAGCAAACAAACAAGGTGACATTTTGTTTATTTGTTGGCTTGCTAGCATACAATGTCATTTTGATATTTTTTGTAGCCAGCTACCAAACAATGTGATATTATGTTGGGAAAGAGCAGAACAGCCAAAAACTATATTAACTATCTTTCCTAACTGCACATAAATGTTTCATTAATTTATTCTAATTTGGGTAAGCAAGCATCTTCATAGTGATTAAAGTCTATTTTAATTTAAGGTTATACTAAACTTGGATTAAAAGAGATGGGTTTTTAATTGTGTGACAGATTTCTGCCTAATTTTAAATCAGGATTTACTCATTTTATAACTAAATTTTGATAAACTCAGATTAGAATTTATCTTAGATTGAATTAATCTTTGTTTGTTCAACCCAGTCTAAGATTTTTTTTTTTTTAAACTTATGTTGTATTGCATGTTGCTGTAACTAAAGCTGTGCCTTCTCTGTTCATTTTGGGCTGATTGACCTGCAGTTTAGCAGCAGGGAACGTCATATTCTCTGGTATGAAGCCTCCAGAGTTTTGTGATAAGGTTGACTGTGGAAAAAAAAAAACATCCAGATTTATAGCTCAAATTACAGCTCAGTGCTTACACTCACAGCCAGACAGGAGGTTCAGGTGATTCCCTGGCGCTCAGCAGGGCGTCACTATCTCGTTCATTTTCAGTCTCTTCATATCTCTCACTGACTGCTGTCTCCTTGTCTCTTTGTCACACACCCTTGAAGTTAATTTGTTTTTAGTAATCCAGTAACAGATTGATGGATTTCCAGACATTCCTCTCTTCTAGAGAGGTCAGTTTTTGGGGTCACTGCTGCTCAGTTGTCAGCCAGAAAACATCCAGTAATGGTACAATTTTAAAGTAATAACAGATTCTTTCTCTCATCTGCCTGACAAAGAGCTGAAAAGATCCCTGCTGGAATTCATAGCAGGGGACCAGAGGAAGAAACTGAACAGCTTTGAGGTGTTTTTTTTTCCTCTGCCTTTCGCCTCGTGGAGAGTTCTTATCATCAGTCTCACCCATCTGGTTTCCATCCCTGTTGACATTAGTCAGAGTGCAGGATTACAGACCTTTCAGACATGCCTTTACTTCATGCCAATTTGCCTCAAGTCATAATGTATTGTTTCATGTCTTGTGAGGTTATTTTGAAAATCACAATGCCGCAGGGCCAGCAAGATATCTTGATTTTAATTTCCGGAAAGCTTGATAAGCCTTTATACTTAGTTTGTACTTTTGTAAGACACTGGCTTTATTTAGAAACATTGATTTTAAAGGAAAAAAAAGGCAGCTATAATCATACAATCATAACCCAAAGCATGAATACAACAAATGCCACGTGTGTTCACTTTTTGGGGATTTCATAGGTCATTTGCATCCATGACGCTGTGGGAGACTCTGTAAACCCTCCGCACACCACGACAGATGGTGAGAATATTTGACTTGGCCTCGAGTTGCAGGGCAAGACAGGATCCGAAGAAAGGGAGAGTGAGGGAAAATACTGGAAGATAAACAAAATAATTAATAGGTAAAATATGTCCATTTTTATATGGTAAATGCACATGGGTTTTGAGAGACTGGGAGCCGGTGTGACTGTTTTAACTACTAACTTGCTTGGGAGAAAGATAGATGGTTACTTGCTATAATTGATGCATTTTCATTAGCTGTTCGTCTCTAACATATAGGGAACTTTAACCACAGAAGGACATTAACAAAAGGCGAGAATAAAGACTAAATGGAGAAAGGGAAGTGAAATATGTGGAGGTTTTCTTAGCTATTGGCCTCAAGGGGCAAAAGGGGACTGGACAGTAAAAAAAAAAAGAGAGAGCAATTACTTTGATATACCGCATCCCAGTTTAGCCACTTAGGCACTAACCTTGTAGCATGAAAGAGGTCTTGGATATAAAGAGAGTAGGAGGGAAAGTGTGTTTGCTGAGTCGTCTGTGTGTTTTTGCTGGCTGGTGATTTTGCTGAGGGTGGGTTTGGCAGAAAGACAGTCTGACGAGCAGACAGGCACGCTGACAGCTTACTGGCAAGTGTCACCCGATAGGCAAAGAGCCTAAACTGGAGTCTGGACACCAGACAAGGGAGAGACTGAGTCCAGCAGAGGAAATCCAAAGAGCAAGAGACGGAGAAGACGGCATCTTCTCTGACTGATAAGCAAATTGCATTGTGTTATTAAAGGGATACTTTGGATTATTTGAACTGGAATGGTATTAGGTACTTATCTATAGTCAGTGTTTACATTATCAACAGTAGACGGTGGTCAACACACCCCTAGTTTGGAGAAGCAGCAGGAGTACTGGTGAAGGAAGCTACACAATGTATTGCTGCTCTGTCAGTTTAAGTGTAAGCTATATTTAGAATATTTTCAGCACTTTACCTCGCCGCCAGACAACCTTTTCTGATCGAAAACCGCTATTATATGTATGTGTTTGTGAGCGAAATATCACTGTCACCCAAACAATTGAGCAGCAATGGCCAATTATGTTAGTTTGTTTGGCTTATTGTGTGAATTCGGTGAATCCGAACCAAATAACCCAAACAAACTAATCAATGAAGGCAACGGCAGATCAGCAGATCCCCAGCTTGGTGAGACAAAATGATTGGTTTGGAGAGAGGAATATTTACTCAGTGGTTTCTTGTTGGAAAAGGCTGTCCCTATCCACAGAAGTACGCTGCTTAGTTTCCTACACCGGTACCAACTATGGATATTCACTCATACAACCCCACTGGAAAAATGACATAATATCCCTTTAAGTTCAGACCAACACATTTTCAGTGTCTTTGTTGCAGTTTGGTACATTCACCATTCGTTTTGCGCTGACTCAGTCAGCTCTAGCCGTGTTTATTGTCAGTAACACAAACCAGAAATGCTCGCTGCGTGGTATCAACCACAATCAACCTGCCAGCTGACCAGACTGGATATTTTTATGCTTAGTTGTGACATCCAACCCCCTGCCGTACAGTTTGTTTCAGGGGCACCACCATAATTTTGAGTCTAGTTTGCTGCGTGAGTCATTTTATGAAAGGTAAACAGAAAGAGGAAGCAGTTGCCACAGGCTGCAGACAGCCTCAGTGTTTTATTGGGAACTTTTTTTTTCTGAAATAACCAGTTATTTTGCTGCTCTCTGGTGTCCCATCAATAAAATCTGTTGTGTTTTCCTCATTAGCTGTGTCCCAAACAAGAACACTGGATTTTAACAGCTAAATTTCTGCAAGAACACGCTGAAAAAAGCTGCTTTGCAAACGCAAGTGCTGTTCTTTTTCCCATGTCTGGAGCTATTTTGATGACTTCTTAAGGCTCAAGGCGTCCACTTGGAAGTTTTTTTGGCTGATGGTTTACCAGGCTTGAAGCCAGACTCCAGCACGGTTCACTGATGGACAGTCGGTTGTTAAGGCTCGCTGCTAGACCTGCTCGCCTTCTAATTATCTTAAAAGACAAGAACCGTGTTGGTGTAAGGCCCAAAAGAACAGCTGTGTGAAACTGGACGCTGCCTTTAAGGACGCGACCTTGGCCTTTGCATGTTGCTTTTACAGTCCAGTGTTGCAGCAGGAAAGTCTGACCTCAGACTCTTTAATTGAGCGTCTGCATGTGAGCGCACATGCCGATGAATCTTTCACTCCATGAAAAATGAAGTCTGTTTGCAAAGCATCTTTCCACATCTGCTAGATAAGACAAAAATCAAGCTCCGAGATATGATAAAAATGTGTCTGTGTCTATGTGAGTGAGTATGAGAGTGTGTTTTTGGCTGACTAAGAAAGGCTCATTGATGGCGGTTGCTGAATGAAGTGATTGTGATTTGAACTGAAAGGACCACAGTCTGGGCTCCACAGGGCCTAGTTTGCTGTGTTCAGCCGAAAAGTTTCAACACATACAGTACACACTGTTATTTTTAGACCTTTAAAACTCTCAAACTATGCACTGTAGAAGAGATTTACCTGACGTGCTCCGTCATTAAGAATCCTGACTTTTCCTATTTGTTTACCAGTCATTGCAAAGCCTCTATATATATCACGTTTGACCTCCTCGGCCGGGTGACCATTTCCTCTGCCGAGGCTGTTGCCAAGATGAGAGCTGATCACGAGGACAGGCCAGGCTGTTCCTTCCTTTTAAAGTGCCACTTTAATTTTGTAAGCAGCATTTGTTCCACTGTTTACTGTCTGTGTTAACACTGGTGCTGCTTGGCTGGGTTTTCTGCTACATTAACATGCTTCTGAACAGCCTGAACATACAAGTGCAGCAGTTTAGTCTTCGTTTAATCATGGAAATAGATGGCGTCACATGGCTTCTATTGCTAGAATACGGCAGAATTTAATATAATAATCATAAGTTTGGGGCGATTTTTGGGGCTATATTTGCTATTTTATTTTGGTAATAGAAGCGACACAGTAAACACCCACTCAGTCAGAGCCGAGTGCTCTGAGCTGGGTCAGGGTTGTTGGTGATTGTTGGGGACAGTGGAAAGACTAACAAAAACGGTTTTGGTGAGTTTTACAGGCTTTTTCCGACTTTAAATGAAGTGTGCTTTATGAGGAGTTAACGAGCCAATTAAGCTTGAAATGAGAAGGTGATCGGTTGTAGGTGGAGGGAGGAGACGAATATATGCTGCCAGTCGCTGGTTGATGGGCTGACGGTGGCCGGTAGGAAAATTTTAACTTATCGCCCAAGCCTAGAACCAAGTGTGTCATGTTAATACTAAAAATGTCTGGTAGATTTTTTACTAAAATAAATGAGCAATTGAAAACCGGCTGTGTGTAACTTCAATCTTAGCCTAGTTATAACAAAAAATATAACTTTTGGATTTTGGATTTATTCATTGCTAAAATAAAAGCAGTTGCACCACAGCGAAAAGTTACAACATAACTCTAACAACTAATTAGTTACACATGCCCCTATAATAGGTTTAAATCATAAAATGTCACAGATTTATACTCACTAATGGTTGACAGCAGTTTTTCTGCCACACATCATCATTTTTTCATTAATTGCAGCCATTTTGCAACACAGTAATGCAGTAAAAACCTAATTTATTGATATGATATTTTAACATTCATCTAACGTCTTACAATTTTGGTGGTTCATGCCAGCGAGCGAGAAAACTGTAACCATGGAGATGAAACTCTTTGATTGTTGATTGTCCACTTGCCTTAGTTAGGACTTCATGTCCAAACTAGTTGGGTTATGACGCAAGTGACCGTGGTGCAACCAATTATAGTGGCTGATTTAGTTACAGACTAACTAGGGGTAATTGCTAAGCCTCGAGTGTCAACTTTATACAACTTCGGAGAGAACTTAGAAATAACTGGTGCAATCCGGTGCAGATCTTTTCTGTTTCCACGGATGTTATTTCTCTCCACAAAGTGCTGGAGGTGTCACAAAAAAGTAGAAAAGATAGGTGGAAGTTCTGAGTTTTTAAATGGGGATTATAACCAGAGAATCCTTCAGCATTTAGGACCATTGCGTGCTACAAAGTGGTTTTAAGTTTGCTGGTGAATGGGATTAGGAACTGAGCAGTCAGACTGGAGACTTGCAGGTATTATCTCAGACAGCAGGAAACTTTTAAGTGAAAGGCACCATGGATCCACCGAGGTTTACACAGTATTTGGAGTCTTCTCAACAGGGGCAATCATCAATCAGTGCTTGGTCTTTCAGCTTGGATCAGGATGAGAGTGGGAGCTTTGTTTTGTTTTACATCATCCCGCTTTTACTCTCACTTCCTGGTTAAAGTCAAACACTGATGACCATCAATGTGGTTCAGTCTGTGCATCATCTTGGACATTATCAGGCTTTAAAAGTTTAATTTTCCATACTATCCACAGACCGCTTTGAAGTCTGAATCCTGCGTCTTTCAGCACCAGACTCAGTGGACTCAGCGTGCTACTGTATGTTGTTTTTAGAGGTTTGCTTCAGTGCCCAAAAAAGAGCTGAATCTGACCACGCCTGTTGGGTTTAAGCCTGTTTGGGATCTTGCTTTCCTCACTTTCCAGCACTTCTACTCGCACCTTTTCATTACAGCTTCTTCTCACACAAGCTTAGGTTAAATTTAGGTTATGAGTTCTCCTGCCAGCCTGTTGTTATGACAGAAAACTCGATGCCGTCAGGTTCATGACGGGCAGCACTTATAGAATCGAGTGTTTAACCTGTAAGAAGATACAGTGACACATCATGTGTTCGTGATGCCTGTGTTATTGTAACTGGTGTTGATAGTCAAAGATTTCACCACCTTTCCCTCAATGACATTCCCCTCTGCATTCCACTGTCTTACATTACTTGAATGTGATATGGGATATCTCCCCAATGCATGCGCGCAGGCTTACTGTAGCTATTGGAGAAGGGTTTGCAGATATTAAAGGAAATTGCTTTTGCCCAAAACAGACTTGGAAGTCTTGCCCCAGTCTAATGAAGTTCATCTTGCACAACATGACCTGCTGCACCCTGTTTTCAAATGTTTTCAGTTTCTTGCTCACGCTGTTTTATGGGAATCCTAATTAAGGCAGGCACTTGGCTGATAATGAAGGAAGTATGCCTTCCTGTCTGTTTTATTTCTCATCGGGTGTTAAAATGATCAGTCATGCGGTTCACAAACGAAATAAACAAGTTTGTGTCTTATTCTGTCCTAATTTTATTCTTCTATTCTTTCTGTAATGTAATGTAACTCTCTTAAAACCAAACTCCGCTATATTCCTCTTCTTTCTGTTCCAGCGTGTGTTTTTTGGGTCACGCGATAAAACTCCTGCGTCTCCTCCAAGCTCAACGTTGTTTTGCAGAAAACTGGGCCCTGCATTGTTGAAGTTGGACATTTCGCACGAGTTTTCCATGTTCCAAGTTTTTAATGAAGCACATTTAAGGCCTGCAGAGCTATGGAATCCCATTCCCCCCAGTGTGAGGGGAAAAAAAAGATCCTGTCAGTTATTATAATGATAAACTCTCTCAACATAATAAGTTTCTCAAAATAATGAATTAGTGTCTCATAATAACGACTTATATTCTCATAATAATGACTTATATTCTCTTAATAATGACTTAGTATCTCATAGTAGAGAATTTTAAACTTTGATAATAAGTAAAAAATAAGATAACTCATAATAATAGAGAAATATTAGAGTTAATATTTTGAGCTGTTAAGTCATTAATTTGTGATATTACGTCATTATTTCGACAAAGTTTCTCATTTGCAATAGGCTTCCATACAGAGCTGACTGAAAGTGCTGTTTAATAATCAAAAAACAATGCAAATGAGGGGCAAAGAATATACAAATTAATGCAGACAAACAAGCCAGTCATGCTGAGTTAAGCCTTGTGTAGAAGAATTTGTTTGGAGATGAACGAATGGAGTGAGTAAAACTAATACATTTGCGGCTGCAACTTGAAGAAGTGGAGAAAGAGAAGGGTGGAGTTTTATTTTCCATCTTCTCCTCTTTCTTCTTCTTTGTCTCCTTTCCTGTCTTTTAAGCCATGTTTGTTCTGGGATTCTCTTCCAACCTGTTCTCCCACTTCCTCTTCTCCTCCTCTCCCCTCTTAACCTCCTTTAAACTAAGATTACCGCGAGTACACAGAACTGGATCCGGTCCAAGCTCCGCAGATCCTCGAGCTCTGCACATGACAGTGACATCTGTCAGTCAGCTCCCAGCGTCTCTGTCATAACGTACACATTCAGTCAGTTTGTATCATCACTATGTGACGCTCATCTAGCAGTGGTGTTTCTGGAGGCCTGGATAGCATGAGAAACTATGTGTGTGTATGTGTGTGTGAGTACAATATGTGGGTGTGTCCCTGCAGACAGACTGACCACACAGAAACAGATGGACACACACACACACACGGTAGCCAGATGGTGACAGACTTGGCTCACACCTTGGCCTTCACTGCTCTGATTCCTCTCCTCCTCATTTTTCTTCTCAACACTCTCCGCCTTCTTCATTCTCCGTTTACATTACACGTGTATAATTCACAACAGCACACGCTTATGCTTTTTAGAAGGGCTGCTATTTGCAATTTTATCCTCCGTCGTGTTTGTATCCTGCGGGAGCTTTGTCAGTTTCTACTTATTCTCTGTCTTTGAAGTCATACTCATTAGTAGCTGAAAACAATCAAATGTTAGATGTAAGATGCCAGAATTGCTTTAAAGTGATTTTGCTCCTCAAATGATTGTGACTAATAATCATAAGTACCAGGCTATATAATAAAATTGTTCAAACAATATTTTTTGTTGCTAATTGGGTTCAATTTTGTGCAGAAAGTCATGCATATTTGCATAAATGACGAGGCACCAGACAATTTTGTATAGGTTTAATACAGGACATTGTCCCAATTCTGTAAAAATATGAAGATATATATGATAAAGTTTTATAAAGGAGACAGGACGAGTGGATCAAAATTACCTTTATTTGTGGTGTTTTGCTTAAATAGGGTGTTGCTGTACGAAACATCAATTTACTATATGACAGACTACAATATCATATATGGAGCCAGAAAAGTCAAATACTTAATTATAAAATTAATACTTAAATCTTCAAAGACTAAACTGCATTCTCAAAATGATATATTCCCTAAATATTGCAGGTTATATTTGTAAATTATTCCAATCAGCAGTGCAAAGATCGGTTGATTCCTTTGTTCGGTCGATAAATCAGTGCATCCCTATCCAGGACACAATGAAACCAAGCTGTAATCAGGATATCCAGCATCTTTCTATGACATATGAACACTCGCCTTTCCTTATCTTAGGGTATATAGAGCATGTACAGTATGTTTTGTCTGCAGGTGAAGCATGAACCTCAGATCTGCAGATTAAGTCAGAATCTGTGTTTTTGCTTGTGTGTGCCTGCCAAAGGAAGGAATGCTCACCGTCGTGTGTACCTACACATTAACTTGACTCGAGCCTCATCAGACACTCTCGATGTAAAGTATAATAGTACGCTGTAACTCAGGGTGGTACCATTTAGCCTTGGGGGAAATTATTCTGGGCTAATTCTGGGTTTGCTTTCGCGTCTATTTTGGAAATCCCAAATTCTGCAGGAGAGGTTAATGGATGCTTGTAATGTTCCTGCCGCTGAATCCAGACAAAATACTGGAATACATGCAAACAAAACGGTGCTTACTCTGCACCGCCTGCGTCAGGTATACATCATTAGACCGAGAGAGCACACGCGCACACATGCACACTTTTCCTGGGGCATTGTGGTTGTTTCCAGCTGAGCCTTCTTAGCCTCCAGGTATTCATTAAACCCAAACCTGGAGCGTAGACCCCACAGCGAGGTCAAAGGTCAGCAGCTCGTTAAGTGAGGAGAAGCTTGTTAGAGAAAATACACGAGTCAGGATTTTTCTGTGTGCTTGCACCATGTTTTTTCCAGCTTCTAACAGTTTCTTTTTGAAATTAGACATATATTTATTCCTCAGGAAAGGTAGATGACACTTATGAAGTTAAATCACTTGGAAATAACCTTTGAAAAACATTCCTGCTTTCCTCAATTGCATTACCAGCACTCCCCTGATGAGATGCTTTGTGACATTATGGCCCCTGCATTACTTTTCTTTCCTCCTCTCACCTCCTCACTTGCCTTCTCTTTAATCTAATTTGTTTCTCCCATCTCTCTTCCTCCTCTCGCAGCAACGTTCCCCCGGCAAAGTGCTGTTCGACCTGGTTTGCGTCCATCTCAACCTGGTAGAGGGAGACTACTTTGGACTGGAGTACCAGGATCAGCGCAAGATGACGGTGAGAGGCGCACACGCTTATCCAGTCCAATCCAATCCACTTTTGCGAGTGGCCCAAATCAGTGTGACTTTTCCTATCTTACTGCCTGTCTTCTTTTTATCTACATCTATGTGGATTTAAGCATCCACCTGGACTCATTTGTTCCACCTATATCATGAAAGAGCAGCTGGTTGTAATCATTTGCACACTTGCTGTACGTTCCAGAGGTGCATCCATACTTTGCAGACGCTATATTTTCTCTACTGTTGTTCCGTCCACTAACATCTGCCGTTGGAATCCATGAGAAAGCGGGTAATAAAGGACAGCAGTCAGTCTGCAGCTCTTAGAGAAAGAGGAATCCATCAAATACTTGAGTGGACTCAGACACAGACACTCACTGTGCATTTCAGTGCCTCAGGCATAATACCAGTTGTTTTGAAGCGGATCAATGGAACAGATGATGTAATGCTGACGAAATAATAACAACATTGTCAGCACACACGCAGGAAGAAGCAGACGGACACACACATACATGCAGCCATACATTGAGTAGATAACTGAGTGTTTCTTATCTTGTTTATGTCGGTTAGTGTGAGTTAATACAACCCGGATCAAGAATAATATCGTTCACTACATGTCAAAAGCCATAACAAGCAGCATTCAAGGCATGACATATTCATCTACTTACAAGTTAACAGTGCTATTATGCTTTATAAGGAGCTCACATTGCATTTGCCTGTGTAATGGTGTGTTCAGTGGTCATGTTGTACTAATAGGGATAGCAGTGTCAGCATATGAATCAGTCTCAGTCACTCACAGTTATCAAGTCCATCTTTGGAGAGAAGGAGGGGAGATTGTATTACTATTTTTGAAGTGCAAACACATTTGTTGCTTTGGATCTGTGACAAACTGTGTCCTTGTTCTGAGTCATTTACTGAAATAAAAGTTAAACTGACAAAGACACATAACTTAAGTCTTCAGTTGTTGCTAATGAATGGAACAGTTTATATGGGGGCAAATAAACAATGAGTTTGGACAAATAGATCTATGGCCCCCTTCCCTGACCAGACCATCATCATTTTGACAACATAATTTTACAAAATAATCCTAAAGTTTCGGTCTTTGATGTACTAAGTGTTGTGCTCCGTCCTCCATAGGTGTGGCTGGATCTGCTGAAGCCGACGCTGAAACAAATCAGACGTAAGTAGCTCACAGATTCTGTCTCTCTCGTTCAAACTTCCAACATACTGTTGTTGTCGAGTTGTTGAATTTGTAGTTTTCCCCCAGATACTGTAGTCCACCTGCATCATAGAGTATGATTCTGACACTAGCTTTTAAATAGATGAAGAATAACTCTACCATGAAGCAGATATGAATATGTGAGAGTTCTTCTGCATCTCTGCCTCTCTCTTCTCGTCTCCTCCTTCTCAGCCATAACTCTTCTTCTCCCTCCTTCCAGGACCTAAAAACACCATCCTTCGTTTTGTGGTGAAGTTCTTCCCTCCTGACCACACGCAGCTCTTGGAGGAGCTGACTCGGTAGGTCTTCTCCACACAGAAACCACACCTGTCAGAGGAAGAAGAACCTCTCAGTGTTGTTTTTGCTGTTGTTTTTTTTTTTGTCTGGGCCTGACTGTTTTTGGTCCTTCAGGAGGAGTTTCACAGCTGTGTCTCAACATAAAGCAAAGGCCTTGTTACAAGATATTTGCATCTTGTTTTGTTCTTCTTGTTTTCCTCGGTCAGCCAGTTACCATTTATAACACATTTATATCCACATGCAATAACATCAAAGAAGGTTTTTTTTCTCTCTTTTCTGCACCCAGACAAGAAATGTTAGGCCGTCATGTGGGAACGAGGCTCATGAAAACATTTGTTGTTCCAAACCAGCTGAAAGAAGATGAATGTTCAGACCACTTTTAGGTCTTGAGCCACAGTTTTAGAAACGTCTTTTACTATAAAAATACCCTGGAAGACATGTTTTGATGTTAGGTTAATCTCAGACATCCATCTGAATCAGGAGAAGCATCTTTTTTTTTGCCCAGTTAGCATTCAAAGATTAGATTATGTCGAACAAATGTTGACGTTCCCACCTATCGCCTCCTTTTCACCTCCTTGTTTAGCAAGTGTAAATTATCGGCCACCATCTTGTCTGCCTTTTTGTTATGTTTAGTCTCACAGAGCCTATCAGAGCAGCCTGCGCTGGGTATGCTTGTCTCAGCTCAGTCAGGACTCTCAGCTACAGCACAGCAGCACCATTTTGCATAACCAAAACATAAATACGAGACTGATTTGACCTTCCACATTTTCCCATGATGCCGCGGTTCCCTCTAACTGCCCAGCTGGATTCACTTGAGAGCAGAGCCAAGCAGGAAGCGAGAGTAGTGCCTCTCGTCTGTGAGGGGATCTCTTGAGATTGAATAAAGACTTAAAGGTTTAATCAGTTTTGATTGTCGTGAAATCAAACCCCGGTTTTTATACAGTCTACATTTATTCACCGCTCAGTGTATTCACATTTTGGAATTACCTCACTATATAGCATATAGTTAAATGAAATACTTTTTTAAGACTTCAGAACATCAGAGCTATCCTTTTAAGACCTCAAAATCAAATCAGCTCCAACACAAAACACACACATAGTCCATAAATTCTGCTTTTTGAACTTGCTTTTGGATCATTTGTTGCATATTTTAGGGTAACAATGAAGCAAATGAAAGAACACAATTCGTCAGCAAGAGGGACAAAATTCACCACAACTAATTTAAAACACAAGCGCTTTTCGTTTGGCTGATTCTCCAACCCTCAACTGACTGTATAAGGACAAATAGTGGACTGGCTGCCAGAGGTACACATCCAGAGTGTGTGCGAGTGTGTGATTAATGGTCCACAGCAGCTTTTTATGTGATATCCAATTCAACCTTTTTATAACTGCACGATTACCTCCCTAATAAAGTTAATGAGGCTGTGGCAAGTTCCATTATCTTTTTATTTTAGCCTGCAGTAATTTTACAATTTAAGAACAGGGCACCGATTTAAAGTGAAATTCATCACGCCAATTCAAACTTTTAAACTCTGTTATGGAGAGTGCAACTTTGCTATTTAAAGAAACATAAAATACAAGGAGTAGCCTCTAAAATCGCTTCCTGTTCAGCTATATCAGACCTCACCTCCATCATACTGGAGCATCACTGATTAGCCAGATTCCCATTTTTAATAAAAGCTCTGATATCAGCTTGATATATCTTCAAAGAAATCTTTCTTCCATCTGTCCGGCTTCATATCTGGTCTGTCTGCCTATCAAAGAAAACACTGACAACAGTGAAATGCTGTGAAAGCCAAACAAAGGAAAAAAGGGCTGTGTGCCCGCTTCCTGTTTAATGCTGGAGTCAGCTGGCGCTCTCCAACACAACATGAGATCAGTGGAATAAACTGGCCAGCTGAGAGGCTGAACAGCGCCAGTGGAAAATATGTGAAGCGTTGAAACCGGTAATGATGTTCTCTTATGAAATTAAAGTTATAATTCTTAGAAATTAAGTCAAAGTTGATTTGGCGACAGTTGTCGTTTCTGGTGGTTATAACAAGTGTGTTTTTAGACTCCGGCAAACACAGGCTGAGCAGTAATAAATCATAAAATGACCATGATATGGCATCAGAGATCAAGGAAACTTTAATACTTGCTTTGCCATGTCCTCCTTTGAAATTACTGTTCCGCTGCTTTTGTTTGACCATTTCATGTTAATTAGAGATCAAATTAATGTGGCATGTTTGCAGAATGAGTACACATCTGTTTATGAGTTATGACAACTCATTAATAAATCTTGTAGAGGGCGTAGGTGTTTATAGCGGTTAAATTGAGCAATATGTTAATGGAGTCTGGCAGGCAGTCACTGAACTCCAGAGTGTGAATTTTTAGAGCAGTGGACTTTTGTTTTCAGCTTAACAAGCTTAACTTTACATTGCCAGACAGTTGACACAGACAACAGCTGATCAGTTTACAGTGGAGGACTCATTGTTGCTTGTTATTGTCAATTTACTATGCGGCCTGGGTCCTGCAGAGCGCCCGCAGAGCTTGCTCAAGTCTGGAGAGGAGGGGGGGCGGGGGAAACAACTCACTTCAACCATAAACTGTGTATTAAGTAGGATTTCAATCTACTGATATACAGTCTATGGCTCTAACTCACTATTTTGACCACTGCACTCATTTTTGCAAAAGCAATTGCTACATATTCAGTGACAAATACACTGCAATGACCTCTTAACACCAAAATCCACCTTGTGTTTTTCCAGTTGAATGCTTTCAATGTGAAGCAGCAACAGCAGGAAGGAACAGCAGGGTTTGCATGAGCAGTAAATTAATACAACCCTGACACGGCTGCAGCAAAGCGGGCAGTGAACAGTGAGGGTGATAGCAAATTAAAGGGATAGTTCAGATTGTTTGAGGTGGGGTTGTATGAGGTACTTATGCATAGTCAGTGTATTATGTGGTATATATCATGACCTGGCAAAATGTGCATACTGGGTTCATATGTGTTTTGCAGCTCAACTTACATTATAAGTAGCCGACTGTACGATAATTAACAGGAAAGGGCGTTTTCTCAACCAGGGGTTTGTTTTAACTCAGTAGATGTTGAGTATCAGCAGTGTGTGTGTGTGTATGAGTGTGTATAAATGCCAGCGGTCTGATGGTAATGGAATTGCTTTTACTGTAACAGTTGAGTTTATAAAGCATGCATTAACCTCATAACCTCCTTCCTTTCCGTCTTGCCTCCCTCACACTCTCTCTCTCTTCTATTTCTGTCTGTGTCGTATCGTCTCCAGGTATCTGTTCGCCCTGCAGATCAAACGCGACCTGGCCTGTGGTCGTCTCATCTGTAACGATACCAGCGCCGCTCTCATGGTCTCCCACATCATTCAGTGTAAGTCGTACAAGCACTGTGTGGAAGGAGTTGTGAACCGAAGAAATCTATCATCACAGAGGGACAAAATCTAATGAAAATGTCCAGCTCAGACATGCACCACGTTATGTAAATGTCACATTATAATTTAAGTGAATTGAAAATACACATAGAGAGATTATACGCCTGTCTCGTTCACCTTATTGAGAGCACTGTAATAGGTTTCTTTCATCTCTTCCGCACAAAGAAAATCAGCTTAATAGACCGTGAAACGTTGCGAACGAGCCAATTTGAAATTGTCTAGGTGTTTCTTCTCATGTCAGATCTATAAAAATGCAGGAAAAAGGATGTTTTCAAAATGAGACCAGCACTCCCTCTCTATATCTTTAATTTTCTGCCACGCTAGCTGCATTGACAAGTGTGAAGCAGTAGAATTCACTCTTATAATGTTAAATTAATTAAATCATATAGAAAGGGGATTTTAGGGAATTGATGATGGTCATTAATTAAAGGGATAGTTTGGGTTTTTCAAAGTGGGGTTGTATAAATTACTTGTCCATAGTCAGTGTATTAGCTACAGTAGACGGCAGTCGGCACACATTCTAAGGTAACAAAAATACAACAATTGTTATTTTCAGGTGATTATGCACTAATGAAAACATATTTTGAATGTTGTATTTAATTTCTGCCAATAAATTCCCCTGAATCTCACATACTGGACATTTAAATGTCCTGTCCCATCTAAAAAAGCCATAACAAACATCTATGTCAACAAAAACCAATCACTTTAACAGCCCGATGAAACCAGCAATTTCCCATTTTCCATGCCTGAAAAGGCCTTTAGTCTCACTGTGCGGCCCAGTGTAATGAAAAAGCTTGAATGCTTCGCTTATATGGAGGAACATAAATCACCAAACGTGTGACGGATATTCCCTGTGGTGGAATTTCAGCAGCAGTTACAGTCCTGTACTGTGGCTTGTGTGTCGCAAGTTCAAGTTTAAACCGGATTAGTTTAAAATTTACCGGATAAATGACGAAAAAAGCATCAATATTTAACACTTATTATGACACTAATGGGTAGGCTCACTCCAGCAGGGCAGATGCTCTCCCGGCATGAAGCCACTCTCCCTGAAGGATTCGATGTATTTCCCTCCTGTCACTCTTCACTCACTGTACTGTACATAAAGCATCAGTATTCCCTCGCAGGAACATTTATAACATGGCATTTGAATAAAATGAACACCTGCTCGTCAGGGTACCTGCGTTGTTATTCAGCGCCATATGTGGAGGATGTAGGATTTATGGATTCAATTCAGTCTTGCAGACAGCGGCGGGGCTACGTCGCAGCATGCTAAGGAATATGATGACTCGGTTGCCATGGTAACCGCCAGTGCTGTGCTTGTATGTGTACCACCTGCGGGTCTGAGGGGTCTATTGTTGCTGGAATTGGACAGATGGAGACACACGCATCAGCACACTTGATCTGATCTACAGTAGAATAAATTATATTGAGTAGAAATAAGATAAGCTGGAATAGAATAGTGAATTTAGAGAATCTATGTCTTCTTTTTTTGTGGGATTTTCTGGCATTCCTGCAGTCTGTCATTTTCTTAACACTGCATTTTTATTTAATCTTCCCTGTCTCGCCGCATCTCTCTTCATTTTCACCCCCAAGTAAATATTAAAATCTCACTCCTCTGTCACCTCTCTCTCTCCCTCCGTCAGCCGAGATCGGAGACTTTGACGAGACCCAGAGCTGGCAGCACCTCCTCCACAATAAGTACCTTCCCGACCAGGACGCCATCAGAGACAAGATCACTGAGTGCCACCGCAAGCATGTGTGAGTTATCGTCACACATATATATGTCGACACGTGCATTTTACTGTATGTACAGTTTCACATGGAGACACATTTAGAAGATAAAAGTAGGGCAGGGTATTTTCATTCTATATGTGGTGATTATGACAGCAAAACCTCAAATGGATCTCTATATGAAATATTCAATGTATACTTTATACAGTAATTATAGCTGCTTTAAATATATGCTCGAGGTTTCTGCCTGTTGAAGAGGGACTTTTTTCTCGCCACTGTCGCCAAGTGCTTGCTCATGGTGGGAAATGTTTGGTCTCTATAAATAATATTATACAGAGTAAAATCTAGTTGTGCTCTATATGAAAAATAGAGTATAAATAGTGTATTTTTACAGTGTACTGTCAGTATTTTTACTTAAGTGAAGGATCTGAACACTTCCTGCACCTTTCTCAGTGTACATGTGCTAGAGGCTTCAAGTGTGGTTCAATCAATCAAATTTACTTTAATCTCAGTTTTAAGGTGAGCACAGACTAACCTTCCACCTTCAGCAGATTAATATGAAAAGAGTCTTTTAGTGTCAACCTCTGCACAATGAGCAACAGTTCCAGCAGCCCTGTTTATCTGGAAATAGCTGGTCAAGATTATCCCTGCTTGGAAAACAATACTGAGCCGAGCTTTAGTCTGACTGGGGATCCGATTCTGGGTGGCATTAAGCTCGAAGGTGTCAGGAGAAATTGTTTTTCACATAAACACACAGAACACACACACATGCCTCCACAGCACAAAGATATTTATCTGTTTATTCAAATGTGCTCTCGCAAACACACCCATTTACACAATTACGCCCAACCCATAAGTCTCTCCCCTGCAGAGATGTTTATCTCTTAAACCACAACTGTTCTCTCACACACACACACACACACACTTTTAATCTCTCCCCTGCAGAGGTGGCTGTCCACAAACATACAACTTGGCACTCCCTCTGTGCCCCAGGGATCACGTATTCACACAACACACCTCTCTGCTCATTTACATTCTAGCTGTGCTGTTTGCAAATACATGACAAATGCATTTGCTTGTTTTCTGGAGATGTAAATTCCTCAAAAAAATCCTCCCTCTGCCACAGATGAGAGCTGAAAACCAAACCACAAACTTGCTGATTATTTATCATGGTCACACCACATACCCTTTCTCTGTCTGTGGGCTCTTGCTCTCCTCTCCCCTCCCCCTCTTCTCCAATCCCTCACCCTCCCTGAGCCAACATCGCAGGAAGGAAGTATCTAATTCAGCCGCTCATACAGGAAACAGGAAGCTATTTTCAGATTTGTGAGGAAACAAACTTCTTTCTTTCTGCCCACAGTGGGTACTGCCATCTGATCCTGTGGTGTATTCTGAAATTATTTGTTGTTTCTACATTCACAATAAATCTCAAAGAGAGAGCTGCGGCTTTATTACAGGAACTTCCTTCCTTAACTGTTTGGTAACCATGGCAATTAGAGTTAGGACTTGATTTAGGAAAATAAGCCATCACAAATAAACACTTCCTACGTTAAAGTTTCGTATTCCTCCTAACCTAAGATTGGAAATTTTTAAACAAGCATCCTAACTTTCCAAAATCTTAAACAAACCCTCCTGTAGTAATGAATAATCTGCTGGATTGGGAATTTAGGATTTCCTAACCTGAGATAAGAAAGAATGACGTAAGATAAGACAGGATTTCTTTAGTTATTAAAGATTTGCTTCTGTAATACCAAATTGGAAAAATTCCAAACTTAGACTCTTCCTATTTTAATACTTAGAAGTGACTGTAATAAGGCCCCTGGAATGGGTCATGTCTGACATGTGGTATGTTGCAATACAAACGATGACACATGACCACTTGTTAGAAATATTGGTTTTCCTAAATGTTCACAAATCACTCAGGAAGGGGCTCTGAAATAGCCTGATGGTTGTTGCCATGGTAACCTTCCCTGGTGCCCATCTCTATCTGTGGAGACTCTTTATCTACAAGTTAACAGAATTGAATTAGTTTTTTCTTGGTTTTCATTTTTAAAAAGAGTTATACCAGCTGCTGATTGATTGGTATGTTGATTAATGGATAATTGATTGATCACTCTCCTCCGCAGCGGACAGACTCCTGCAGTTTCAGACTACCAGCTGCTGGAGATCGCTCGGCGGTTGGAGATGTACGGTGTCCGTCTGCACCCGGCCAAGGACCGAGAGGGTACTAAGCTCAGTCTGGCGGTGGCGCACACCGGGGTGCTGGTTTTCCAGGTAAAACCATAAACATTTGACCCAACAGCTGACTTAAATCTACAGATTGTTGTTCCACAGTCAAGTACAAGGCTGCATGTGTAGGTTTTACGTATGAGCTTTACATTCCTGAAATGTTTTGGTGAAAGGGGTGATAAATAAGGGGTGATTTGCGCAGTTTTGTGGTGTGCTGCTTCTCTTCTTTGACTACTGTTCTTTACTTTATCAGCTCAAATCATGGTGAAGATATTCTTATAGCAAAGGAGGAGAGGAATGTCCTTAATGGTTGTTATTAGTTCACAAGATAAGATGCAGAGGAAACTAGGAAAGTACATCTAAATTATGGGTTTTGAATTTCTCAGAATCATATAATACACATATTGTGGCAAAAATTGCCAAATTGAGTTATACTGAAACAGTAGGACACATTATTTTCCTTTTGAAGTTCACTCTCCACTGTGTTCCAATTTGTCTTTTCCCTTGTCAGATAATGATTTTTTCATTAATGCTACTCAGCTTCTTATAATGACTTCTCCTTTTTTTCAGGGATACACAAAAATTAACGCTTTCAACTGGTCCAAGATTCGCAAACTCAGCTTCAAACGCAAACGGTTCCTTATTAAGCTGCGAGCAGACCCCGCTGTAAGTTCAACTCTTAGCCCCCCCTTTTTTTCCCTCATTCTTCTATCCTGCATCTCTTCCTCCCTCCACCCATACTTACATCTGCCTCTGTGTCTTCCAGCAAAATGCCCACCACGACACGCTGGAGTTCGCCATGGCCAGCAGGGATTGCTGTAAGATCTTCTGGAAGATCTGCGTGGAGTATCACGCCTTCTTCAGGCTCTTTGAGGAGCCCAAGCCCAAACCCAAGCCCATCCTGTTCACCAGAGGATCCTCATTCCGCTTCAGGTAAAGAGAGGACAGACAGGGAAACATGTGAAACTACTAAGTTTGCGTTTGTCTTTCATTTATTTTTCTCTCTTCATACCTGCAGCGGTCGAACGCAGAAGCAGATCATCGATTATGTGAAAGACTCGGAGCTCAAGAAGGTTCCATTTGAGAGGTGAAGTTACCAGCAATCAGATTTCTGTTTTTAGGATTAGTTGCACATGTTTTGAACCTCATCCGTCCCTTCTTCTCTTTTCAGGAAGCACAGTAAAGTTCTGTCCAACAGCGGCATGTCCCCTCAGTCGTCTTCCTTCAGATCGCAAGTGCCAAAAGAGGTGATACACCAACAGACACAAAGCTTTACTCACCCATAATCTTTTTTTTTTTTTAATTTGCATCAGTTTCCATCTCTTTTATTGTCCTTGTAAGTTGACTTGTTTCACACATTTACAGGCTCTGTGTCTGTTTTTATTGCCTCTCTGTTTAAATCTGGAGCTGCTCTGTGGCCTTAAGAACAAAAGCTGTTTTTGTCCACCAGGGACTGAGTGC
Source organism: Lutjanus campechanus (assembly GCA_027495735.1). Lineage (NCBI taxonomy): Eukaryota > Metazoa > Chordata > Actinopteri > Lutjaniformes > Lutjanidae > Lutjanus > Lutjanus campechanus. The sequence goes on from JAJHUR010134651.1 coordinate 96,053, forward strand.
GTTTGAATGTGTGCTTTGTTCAGTGTGTTCCCGTAAATAACACGTTATTCAAAGTCAGTAATTCAGTAAATAAAAGCTTCTCCTCCTAAGTGCCTCCTCTTGTCATCACTCCTCTTCCTCTCTGTCTTCTGTTTGCAGAGTGCCATGTCTGTCCAGTTAGCAGACCAGCCAGACTCAGCCAGACTGAGTCATCAGGCTGACTCTAACAGTTCAGAGGAACCGCCGGCAGCCGCATCCTCCACCAACGGCTTCCACGATACACCCGCAGCGCCCGGCACAGACCCGACTCAGCCCCGACAAAACCACCACGGCAACGGATCAGCGCCGGACCCGCAGTTCCTCAACCCAGGTCCATCCTGCAGGGCAAACAAAGGCAGCAGCTCCTCTATTCCTTACATAGACTGCAGCGACATAGACAGTGAATGTGATGTGACAAAGAATAACAGCAGGGCACCCAGGGGCCACAGCAACGCAAATGACAGCAATGTGGATGAGCCTAATAATAAGAACGGGGGTAGTATTCACAATGGTGGGCAGGCTGGGAGTCTATTTGGGGTTGTAAATGGGTTCTATCACACCAATCACCAGGGGCTGATGCAGCAGTATCAACAACAGAGTATGATTGGGCAGCAGCAGCAAGGTATGCTGGGTAACAGAATCACTGTAGATCAGTCGAACAAGTTTAACGTGAGCCATGAGATGACAGATGATGAAATTTTGCCCAATGGCGGCTCACTTCACGGCCGCCTCCCGCTCCACAGCACGCTGTTGGACGAGGTATTTAAGGGTCGAGACAAGCGAGCTGCAGCGATAGGTCGGCCGTTAGGAACCGGGACTCGCAGTCAGTGCTCCAGCCCGGTGATCAGCAGCTTCCACCACCGCACCAACTCCCTCAGTCACGCCGAGATGACAAACGGTCACGGTCAGCCGCGCTCACGCTGGGATGACGGCGGGCATTATTTTAGTAAGCGTCCAGGAGTCGTCCAAGTGGAAACTCCCACTGTCCCGCCGTCATCCCACCCACCAAACCACTATGGTAGCTACTCCCCAATCACCTCAAACCGCACACCGCCACATTTCGCCAAACCGTATAACAACAACAACATGAGGAACCGCTCTGACACCGATCCATTTATTCTCAGCCAGCTGACGTCCACGCCCATCCATCACCATGACCCTCACCGCTCCGGGCTGCACGCCCAAGCCCCGTGTTCTGCACCGATGGAGCGGAGGATGATCATAACTAACGGCAATCATGCGGGGAACCTTGTGGTTCCAGGTCAGGTGCGGTCCAACACGGTGCAGCGGTTGTTCGGTCGTCAGGGAAAGCCCGGTTCAAACTCGGCACGTAACAACCACAACAACTTGAACCAGCCGGTTCAAATGATCGACGGATCGACCAGCAGCGGCACCGACACCAGCGACACGGAGTCTGACACCGGCAGCAGCGCGTACAGCCAGCCGTTAATGTACGGCAACCCTGTCGCTGTCAGCTCCATGAATTCGGTCAACTCAAACGGGGTGAACTCGTCGCCACTGCCGCATAGCAAGTTCTCGTTTGGGAGCCTCCAGTTGGAGGAGGGTGAGGATGGCGAGCCAGAGGAGGAAGAAGGCTGTTACCGCTTTAACGAGGAAGATATAGGAGGGCGGGTTTTCAGCTGTTGAGGGGTAAAGATGTGCGAGTAGTTCAGCCTCGTATTAGGCGTTATAATGCACAGTAAATATAGTCCTGTTGTAAGAATGTAAGATTACAGATAAACTGATGTGTAAAGCTGGACAATTAATCACCCAGCTACATTAATGACGACTGAAAATCATTCCGTTAATATTATTAAAATAGAACAAGTACACAACTGTGAATTGCTACTATAGATCTAGTTTAGCTGTGATACACCTGTAATATCAAGCACACATTTTGTGCAAAGGTTCTAACACATTTTTGACATTTTTTAAGTGTGAATAGAAACACCTGCCCTACTTTTAGATGACTTGATAAAACATTGTTTCTAAATCCCACAATCCCCACTTTTGTATTGATTTTTTTATGCAATCTTTAAGCAAACTACTGACTTAGTCTGACTTAACACATTGTGTTATTGTGGCTGGCTATTTCTTTAAGGGAGAGTCAATCCTAAAAGCCTGGAAAGACTTCAGCCAACTCTTTGTGAAATGTTAAAGGGATAGTTTGGATTTTTTTGAAGTGGGGTTGTGTGAGGTCCTCTGGTGGGCAGACCCCCAGTTTGTGGAGGCTAAGCACGTACTGTTCTGGATGGAACGTACCTGTTCTTCTAACTGGGGGTGTGTCGGCCGCCATCGACCATAAGAAAGCCCACTTTAAAAAATCCAAACTATCCCCGTAAAGAATCAACATAGGTAATGTTTCAAGAAAAATCTTCCTTACAATGTGCCATAAGTGAAAGAATTGTATATTCAGTGTAGATGTTTGTGCAGATGAATAGAAATCTTAAGGGATACCTTCACGTGTAGAATTGTAGTTTTTGTGGGGAAGATTATTTCTACAACTCTTCCTCGTTTTGCTTCAAAAATCATTTGATAGCATTGATAGTATTCCTGTTGATCTTTAGGAGAAGTGAGCATCCAGCTGATTGCAGCTCACTTTTGTAAATTTGCTTGTTGTTGAGATATTAAGGCGTCGAAGCAGCAGATGCGGATTAGCTGACATTGATTTGAGATGAAACGTGACACTTGGGAGCTGTTGCTCTGAGTCGTGCAGGATCTGCTGCCTTTTCTTGATCACCCTCCTGATAGAAGTCGGTTGGTTGTAATAATGTTTCCCCATTTGTAGTGTCCTAATGTAGCATTTTCTCTAAATCAAACTTTTATCATTATCTGACTGTCGTCTGGTGCAATAGAAGGGCTTTAAGGTGATAGCTGGAGGTTATTAAGGGATTTCAATGGGAAGCCAGTGGAGGTGTTGTCTATGGTTAGAGCAGTCTGTGGTTGTTTGGACTGTGTTAAATGAACATTGAGAGATATTTCCCTTTAATTGTACAGTATATTTGAATGTTGTTGGTAGGGAATGGGTTGTAGAGTAATAATACACTTGACTTGGTAGATAAACGTGTAAGCTATGGGGATCTGCTGTAGCTAATGGCCGGTCTGCCTTTCTCATTCGGCTTTGGCCGAGCTGGCGTCCTTTTTCCTTGGAGCACTTTTTTATGCTTTCATTATTCGATTTCTGTCTGTCGTGGGCAACTTGCACTGTAATTTGGATATTTGTGGTAGAGACTTTTTGTAGTGATTCTCTTTTGTATTTACCCTTAGTGGAGGACTAGATTTGCATCAAGTAAAATGTTAGGGAGAGTATTAACAGGACCCTAACCTTTATAACTTGTATTTTTGATAATAACTGAAGCTCCTTGTGTGTCTACATTTCTACTGAAGATGTATTATATGCTCTTATGCTACTTCTGTTGGTTGGTCATGGGCTTTTTTTCACTCTTCATTTCTTTCTGCCGTTCTTTTTTCTTTCTTTTTCACGGATATACACACGCAATAAGCGATCAACCATCGTCCTTAAACCTGTGACCATCCATGGCTGTCTGCTTTGCCTGGCTTGGCCCCTGGCATGCACCACAACCCCACACACACACACACACACACATGCACACAAATAAGGTAGCTAACTGTTACCTTTCACTTTCTTTGGATGCTGTTCTCTCTTCTGTCACAATGCTGTTTATTGAAGGTGTGCCAGCCATCCATCCCCATCACTGTCATTTGCTGGCTGTCTGCTCACTGCAACACACGCTTTTTTTCTTTTCAGTGTGACACTGAATAACATTTATAAGAGGAAAGGGGTGCACTTCTCCGACACTGAACTTCAGCAGGGCGCTCTGCCTAAATAAAACAGCAATGTCTATATTTCCCAAAATCAAAGATGCTAAAAAAGACGCTCCCGAAGTCAAGAACAGCCTATTGATTTTAAATAAACACTATGTTTTTGGGCTAACTAACATGCTAACATGCTAAATCATGAACATGTTAAACCTGCCTAACATCAGAATGTTAGCATGCTAACACCCTCAACTCTGTTTAAGAACAGGCCAAACATTACACCGAAACATCAGCATGTTAGCATATTAACACACTAAACTGTGATCGTGATCATGTTAAATATTATACCTGATAAACATTAGCATGTCGGCGTGCTAACAATAGCATTTATCTTGTAATTTGTTTTTTCCTGCTTTTGTTTTTTGGGAAATGCAGACATTCGAGAGAATTACAGTGGATTCTTTTCTCTGCACCTACCTACTAGCAGTGCAAATTATTATTATTATTTAGCATACATACCTTTATTAATCTGGACCTGCACTGGAATTATGAATGATTGACATCCGGTGCATGAAAAACACCAATTTGAACTACATATTTAGAAGCACTAATTGATAAGTCTCTATCAGAAGTCTTGGCCGGATTTTAAATGTCAGAGTTAGCAACTTTTTGCATGAATATACTGTTGCTCAGGGAGCCTTTTTGCTCCCTAAAGCAGTGATTTGAGGGGCTCAGTCTACAAAGTGACTTACGTCGGACTAAATGTCATCAGGATCTTATTATGTGTCGTCACCGTCTAAAGCCAAACGACTTTTTCTTTCCTCAGAGCTACTGCTTCTTCCTGAAACAAATGTTCACGCTTCATGCTTTGTAAATGCACTGTTTTATAAGCATGTTTTCTGTTTCTTCGGGAAAAATGCTGTTTTCTCACCATTTCCTTTTCTTTACTCTGAATGCATGTTAACCAGGCAAGCTGCTTTTCTGTCATTCTGCTCTGTTTTTGCTCACTTTGTCACTCAGTGTTTTCTGTCATGGGGCTCGAAATGGTTTCAAATGCTTGAGAGGCATTCAGTGCAGTATATCATAAACTTTACAACTCTGTGAAATGTGGAGGCTTCCTTTTTTTCAGGCACAAACTCCTCCTCACTTCATGTGTTTCTTGTATCATTACACCATCATGACTAATTAACTGCACCCTGTCTTTTTCAAATATTTAGGAACCATTTGTGTTCTTGCCCCAGGTTTCCTCACTGCGCACAAGGATAAAAACAGGGCTGACTCAACTCCAGTGCTCTTTTAACAGAGAGTGAGAGGGTGAAGGTAGACAGACACAAGTAAAGTTAAGCTTAATGCAAATGTAAGTGCAAAAAAAAAAAGATATAATTGAGAGAAGTGGTATTTTATTTTGTAAGGTGTGAAAGTCTGAGTATTGTCAGGAGATGGACACACACACGCACACATATATACATGAATCCTGGAGTTGAGTCCACCTTGTCTTCCCTTTCACTGCCTGTCACCAAATAGCACTTGCAGCAAGTCACTTCCATTAAGGCTTTTTATAATGTTTATGCACTGTACATACAGTAACAGACTGATAGATTGTGGTTTTGTATTCATATTGTAATTTGTATGTTGATGGAGTTAATCAGAGCCAAATTTGACTAGATTTACTTAAAAACAAAAAGTAAAATAATTGTAGTTTCTTCAGCGGTGTACACACTGTGATGATTTTATCGTACTTGACTGATATCAAAGCAAATAGTTTAACATTTTGGGAAATTATTTGATATCTTGGCAAGACTTAAGCGTTGTACATTAAATAAGAAGCTGAAGAAGATGGAAAGGGCTAGCTGTGCTTCATCTGAATGCAACAAAACCTGCCTAGTAGTATCTCTAATAGTATCTCAAAAGCTCACTGGTAAATGTTTAATCTTATTTGTTGAATCTCTACAAAAACTGTTCACTGTGCAGGTATGAGAGTGGTATTAATCTTCTCATCTGACTCTCAGCAAGAAGCTTAGCACAAATAATGTGAGCAGATAAACGGCTAGCGTTCCTCTGAACACAACTAAAAACCATAGAAGGGCCTGAAAAGCTAGCTAACTGTCACTTTATATCTTGTTTGTTTAATCTGTAGAAAAAGTGTAAAAATAGACAGATTGTGCGTAGCTGTTTCCCCCTGTTCCCAGTCCTTATGCTAGGCTAAGCTAAGCTAAGCTTTGTAATGACCACAGAGGCATGACGGTGGTCATCTAACTCGCGGCACGAAGCTTAGCGCAAATTCAAGAATCAGGGGAAAGGGCTAGCCTAGCTCTGTCTGAGGGTAATAAAATCCACCTACTAGCGCCTTGAAAGCTCTCTAATTAGCACATTAAAATTTGATGCTGTGCTAAGCTAAGCTAACAGGCGTTGTATTCACTGCACAGGCGTGAGAGTGGTGTCAATCTTCTCATCTCACTGTCCGCAAGAATTTCCCAAAATGTCAAACCATTTTCTTTAGTTTAGATCAAAATGGCATAAGGTGGCATTTTAGCATCACATCTGTGCTTCTCTTTCTGTTTACATAACACACTTTTTACTGACTGACTGACTTCTGTTGAAGGAATAAAACTTTCTGGCTATTCTTCTAATTTGGTGATTTCAAGATTGGTGGTAGTTTTAGTTTGCATGTTCTGTATTTACATCCTGGTGTTTTGCCGTATCTCCAAGACATAAAATCACAATAAATATGGAACATACAATGGTCAAACTGCTGCCAATCCAGCTGAAGAACTGCCAAAAAGTCTTTCTTTTCCTTTGCAAAAGAAAGGCACTGAAATGATCATTTTCCCTTAACGCACACTGACTTTTTGGCCTAAAGACTCACTGACTCACTGGTTTTCTTTGTCACTCTTGTTAACACTTTGTATTCCTTTTTTATTTTAATCACAAAAACACCAACTGGATTTTTTTTTCTTGTGACTTCTTTAAGGTTTTTACTCTTTTTTTTCTTTACCTTTCTTCATCTCTCTTTTTAACCTGTAACTGATTGTGTGCATTAGTGTCAATAAAAAACGACCTTGTATGTTCGAAGAAAAGGGACTCCAGAATTTTCTGTAGAGGGAAGCTATGTCCAAGTACCCCTGCCCGACCCCCACACACCCACCCACCACTTACATTCCCCTCTACCTGCCTGTATCGTGACCCCCACCCGTGTTTTGTGTCGTTGTAGCTAGACCGTAGAGTAGCAGCTGTTCGTTTTGTTCGGTGTTGTCGTGCATGTGCACGCAGTTCAACTCGTCTCTGTGTTTCATGTTTTCTAGCTTCTGTTAGCTCGTTGTTTCACCTGTGTCTTGTGTTGTAGTTTTTAGTTTTTTTGTCTGTATGGTGGTAAGTTCTTTTATAGCACCCGTCACAGATCTGCACTCAGTGGTTGCCATGGTTTTACCCATGATCCAGTTTGGTGTAAAAACAATGGACTCTTTGGAAACTTTGCACCTGGGCAAGTATAAAGTCACAACTTAGTAGTTACCATGTAGTAAACCTCTGTAGTGACTCTAGCTGTAGTGAAAATAGGTTTAACTTTTTTATTCTTCTGTCCCAATGATGATATTTTACCAAAAAAAAGTTGCCAGAAGTAGATTTCACCTCCAATCAGACCAAACTCTTATTAAAAAAAACAGATGATTTTAGGCATCATCACAACTAGCCAGCAGATATAGATGATCATATCTATTGTGCATTGTGAGGGAAGTAGATTATCATTCATAGATTATCATAATGCAGCCATAATACCTATGAGTAATGAATGCAGCTGTTTTGATAATCAGTTATCATTCAAGAAATCTTTCGAGCAAAAAATGCAAACTAATTAAAGTAGTTGTAAAATAGTTGCATTCATTTTCTGTTCATCGACTAATCAGTTAATCAACTACTCATTTTTATTATGGCTACACTGTGACAGTCCAGCCCTATTTTTGAATAAAAATATCCCTGGCTTAAATTGCTTTATTGCTCATAACTGTTTTTGTTGCAGCTTGAGAGCTTTTTAATAAGCATGACTGCATTATTTGTCTTTTTACTGACCCTTACAATGCACAGATATGGCCTTTATTAAGTCTTCCAAATACACTGATTATCCATAGCTTCTTACTAACATCTACTTAACATTTATTATTGTTTTTTCCCTCTTTTCACCCTTTTTTCTCTGTCTTTTAACAACATTTTAGATAAGGATCCAAATAGAGACATAGAATAGATGTAGACTCCTTCAGAGTTGTGGGATCGTAGCATTTTTTGTCATGTGGCGGCCTGCCTCAGCATGACAGCTGCTCATTTTGGGTCCTGACCCACAGTTTTTTAAGATTGATTGTGTGTCAAACCTTGAAATTCATCGCCATACAGGTTGGTTACATTTAGAGGGAAATATTTGGGGAGTACGTTCAGATCTACAGCTTCTAAACGCAGGATGAATCTAGAATGAAAACGTCACTATAAGAATTAAATGATAAGAAAGTTGGCAGTGAATTTCATGAGTAAGTAGCTTTTTTGTTCATACATGTGGAATCTATTTTAACTTTGTCCCTCGTCTTCTCCCTTATCTCACTCTTTGTTCTTTTCCTGTCCCCGTCTCCCTGTCCTTTTCCATTTTCCTATTTTCCTCTCGTCCCCGCAGAAAGTCCCGGTTCAGAGGACTCTCCAGGCGGAAGTCCCCACGTGGTCGTTAACGGCAACGGCTCGGTGAACGGACAAGGGCTGGGCAGCACCGGCGTCCTGGGTCTAGGTCAGAGTCCAGAGGGACGGCAGCTATCACCTCTCACCAGCCCGCTGCTCACTGACGCCGGGTGTGTCCGCAACGATGAGGAAGAGGAGGCGAGGAGGAAGGTGGGATGGAAAATATGATCAGTCATTTTGTTAACTTGAATTACTTGACTACTTTATTATTGAGGAAACAAAATGGAAATATTAGGTAGGTAGTTGGTCGAGCAATACAGCAGATTTCCGGATAGTCTTGTTTGTTTTGTTAAAGCTGTTTTCTGTGGAAACAACAAAGGAATTTGTGAATGGATGGACAGATGGATCGATCTCCTCTTTTCTGTTTGTGTCCAGAAGTTTCCCACAGACAAGGCCTACTTCATCGCTAAGGAACTGTTGACCACAGAGCGGACCTACCTCAAAGACCTGCAGGTCATCACAGAGGTAAAGAGATCACACAGATTACAGAGATTAGATTATACTGTATAAGCAGAAGCTACAGGAATGAGGAAAAAATCACTTCTAGTCGGTTCAGTGTCATCTATCACCATGTGGATGCTAAATGCAAGGCCATTCTCAACTATCTGAGAGAGAGAGAGAGACATCTGTGTTTGGCTAAGTGTCATAACATTCCCTGAAGTGCACAGCCCTGCATAACACACGGAGAGACTTAAAAGGCTCGATACCGGAATAGTGAGTCAATGCTGGCAATTTCAAAGCCTGAATTTTGGGACAGCGGGCTAATGTTGGTCATTTTTTTTAAAAGCTTGTGTGTCAGGACGGTGAGTCACAGTTGGTTTGTGCACAGCAACAGCTGGAATCAGGACGTGAGTTTGGTGTTTTTACAGCCTAAATGTTGGGAAAGTGAGCTCAGTTTTGGTCTCCTGGAAGCCAAAATATTGAGCTTAAATTAGGCTCTTTTTCCCAGTAGTTTGGCCTGTTTGTATCCCCATCCCGAAAACAGGCTTTTATGTGCATTTAGTTTGGCGCACCGCTGAATGCTGAGGTTCAACATCTGAGGCTTTATGAGCATTTCTCTTGTGCAGGATGGATGAGAGATGAAAATCGAGCTTCAAAGTGAGCACATTTAAGCTGCTTGTGTTCACTCTTTTGTTTCTCGGAAAAAAAAAGCAGCGCGTGTGTTAGAATTCGCCTCTTTCTAAGCGAGCAGACTTGTATCTTGTTTTCTCTTTAAGACAACACAGACGATTAGCTTCCGGCTTTCTAGTTTACAAGTAAAACCACAGAAATCAACAAAGAGGAAACACTCACTCTGCATCTTAAATCCTGGGATGAAAGTACATCTTTATGTGGGTCAGACTTTGCCATTCCTGTCTGTTTTTGCCGTCTTTTTACGAACAAATGAGGGGGGAATTAGCAGCAGGAGGGTAATAAGTGGAGACCACCAGTAGAGGAAACACAGGTTGAAGCCCCTCCAGCTGCAAGCACCTGCCTGCTGAAGACCTCGACCCTTTATATTATGACGCTGACTGTGACTTCTGACCTCGCTGAAGAGGGGAAACTATCATATTTCCCTGTCTTTTTCTGCCTCTCAGCTGTTTTTCTTCTCAACAGTAGTTTCCACCCTCTTTGATGTGGGAGGAAGGCGTGCGCTGGCATTTTCTTTAAAACCTCTTAAATATTTTCTTTGGCTGGCACCGCTAACGCCCGAGATCCCACACCCTCCCTTTGCCTCCCTCCGTCTCTTTTCTCGCCGTCACCCTTCCTCTCTCCCACCGAGTCCTTCTGTGAAACAGCTGGACGGCCTGCTGTCTGCACGGGCGGTCATAATGGTGTGTGATTTACTCTGAGAGGGACATATAACACCTCTGTGTCAGGGGTTGCACTCGTTTGTGTGTGTGTGTGTGTGTGTGTGTGTGCGTGTGTGTGTAAGCTAGCTGATGGATATCCTGATGCTTCCAAGTTAAATCACTCTCTCTGACACATTGACCTCTTAATCAGGTGTCTACTGGGCTCAAACCAGTATAATGTGTGTTTTGTGTGTGCGTTTCTTCATACATGTCACTTATAAATATATGTATATGTTTTTGTCATGTCAGTGTCTTTTTGGGGGGATTTTGATGTGTCATAGGAAGTTCAAACTACTACTAAACTGCTTCATGTCATTGTTATCCTGAAAATTGCTTCTTGATGTACAGAGCTTTAAAATACAATTTCTAATTCAAATAATTACATTATAATAGCAGGGTGTGCAAATGTAAACTATTATCTCTCTCCAGACTACGTAGTGCACCTTTAAAACCATGATGTTAATATATAGATCTAGTCTTACCATAACTAGGGCTGCAACTGATGATTATTTTCTCATTTAATTCATAAATCATTTGGTCTATAAAGAACAGATAATTGTAGAAAATGCCAAAAAGTCTGGAGTCTTCAAATAGCTTTTTGTTTTATCCGATCAACAGTCTAAACCTCCCAAAATATACAATTTATGACCGCATAAGATAAAGAAAAGCAGTCAATCAGAAAATTGTGGGCATTTTTGCAAGAAAGAAATGACTTCAACGCAGAGCGTAGGTTTTGTTTCAGCAATTGGGGGAGAACAAATATTTAGCAGGTTCCTCCGTCCGGAAATTTTAATTTTCTTTAAGCACCAATTTGTGCATTTTCCGCATCAATTTATTGTTAATGGTTGTGTCTGTTTGTCAAGGAAAGTATAAACAGGTGCCGGGTGACAATTCAAAATATAATGTGGTAAGGCTCTCAGGCAAGTTGTTCGTCAAAATAAAAGTCCTCTGCTACTTTTATGGTTTTATTCTGATCTATGCTGATGCTTGAACATTTAATCTATGATAAGAAAATAGTTGCAGATCAGTTTTCTAATAAACTAACGGATTCATTGTTTTGGCTTTAACCTTAACTCATTCTTTGCTTCACTGTAGAGCCACTTGAATATTACTTCCCTCAATGGGACTCTGATATATTTGTAAAGATCCTCCAAACAGAAACTCCAAAGTTACTAAATTTTTTTCTTTCTGAACTGATTTTGAATCAAGTTATTTGGAAGCAAGTAATGCATCTTTTCTATTTTTTTCCCCCCCACATGACCACATGTGTATTTGTCTGCTTGCTGTAGTCCTTCCAGGGCATTGCGGAGAAAGAAGAGGCCTTCCCAGAGTCTGTCAAGAACCTGATCTCCTCCAGCTTTGATCCCGTCTACAAGTTTCACCAGGGATTCCTCAAAGAGGTGGAGCAGCGGCTGGCACAGTGGTCAGTGTCTGTCTGTTTCCATTCAGAAGTTTATTACATGGAGACAGAAAATTATATTCAGACACAAGCATCTGGAAAATGGCACCCAATGTGAACATCTAGATGAAATGCAATGATTTGCAAAAACTATATTCAGTTGAATACAGTACAGTATTTAATGTTTAAACTGACAAACTTTATTGTTTTTGTAAATATACAGTCATTCTGAATTTGATGCCTGCAACATGTTCCTCTTCCGCCCAGAGGTCACACTGTCAAAGCAGAATGAATGAATGAATGAATGAAACGAATGGGTTACAAATTAAAAATTTTGGAAAGGCAAATTGCTGATCTACATCAGCTGAGCTGAAGCAATTAAAACAGGATTACTGGATGTAAACAAAACAAATCCACCAGGAAAATTACAAGGATTTATATGCCAGATTAGTGTTTGGCAATCGGCTATTGTGCCTCAGCAAGACAAAAACAAAGAAATGAACTCCACTGTGGTGTTTACGTGTCCGTATCTGTGTCACGTTTCACAATAACATCCAACCAAACAAGTCAAGAAAGCAACAAACTCCTCTGAGGAAAGAGAAATAAATTGATTTTAATTATGTGTGCTTATTCATTTTATTTAATCTGAGACAAATGGGATAACTAGTGAAGAAAGGTACAATTTCTTAACCCTGAGACACATATCACCCTCACCACATGCTATTTTAATTTAAACTTAAACCATGTCTTCCCCCAGATTAAATAAAGACATAAAAAGACTAATGTGGCTTTGCATGGGAACGAATATGCACGTGCAAGTCTTCATTTCCTCCAGTGGGAATCCTGTCTGTGTTATTTCTGTAATGGCAGGAGGACACACACACACACACACACACACACACACACACACACACACACATACACAAACCATGTCTTTGGAGAGAGCCCAGTGACTTGCTGGTAGGATGAATGGGATTGTGGGAATTGAGTGAACATTTTCCAGTCGCGTGTGGATGAAACGCAGCTCTGTTCTGACATCTAGTGGTGAATAAGTGTTACTGCGTGTGAAACAAGATCTTTAATTTAGAGTATGTTCTCTTTCTATTCTGTCTTAGGGAGGGTCGCTCTAACGCTCACATTAAAGGAGATTATCAACGGATTGGTGACGTTCTCCTGAAGAACATTCAGGGTCTGAGGGTAACTATATCTCCCTCTAATTCTTTTGTTTTTCCCTTGAAACCCTCCTTGTCTGCACAAGACTTGGCAAGTGTAGAAGTGGTAGATGTTTTGATTTTCCTCTTGGCTTCTCTCAGTATATTTATCTTTATTTATTTATTTATTTTCTTTCTTTTGCATCTGCAGCAATTGACAGTTCATCTTCAGAAACATTCAGAGTGCCTGGTCGAACTGGAGCGGGCCTGTAGGTAGGTGAATGGAGGCGACCGGCAAGGCTAACTTTTTTCAAAGTGACATTTAAAGAAAACGTGTTTTATTTTTTCAACATGCACCACAGAGCACGGTCCGGTGTCTCAGATTTACAAGTTTTTATTGGCAGAATATGTCAAAAATGGAATATAATATTCATACATATAGTTTCATTAGTCACAATCACCTGAAATTAGGAGGAGCTGTTTGTCACAGGTGATGACAAACTGTGTTGAAGAGCCATTATACCAAACACCATAGAAGCATTTTTTAAAAGCAACACTTTGCATCACTGTCCCTCAGGTCCAGTCGGAAGGTAGAGTCTCTGTGTCGAGACTTTGAGCAGCAGAGAGTTTGCTACCTGCCCTTCAACATCTTCCTCCTCCGGCCTCTCCACCGCCTGCTGCACTACAAACTCATCCTGGAGAGGCTCTGCAAGCACTACCCTCCCACCCACGACGACTTCAGGGACTGCAGGGGTACGGCCCTGCTGCCTTTTGTCTCCACCCTTTCCTTCCTCATATGTTTTATTTTTGTCTCTGTTTTTTTTTTTTTTTTTTTTTTTTTTTTTTTTTTTTTTTTTTTTTTTTTATAACGATCTTTTCATCTTGTTTTCAGCGGCCCTGGCAGATATTTCTGAGATGGTGCTGCAACTCCAAGGCGCCATGATGAAGATGGAGAACTTTCAGAAGCTTCTAGAGCTGAAGAAAGATCTGACCGGCATCGACCACCTCGCCATCCCCGGGAGGGTTAGACTCTTTGCATTAATTTACTGGGAGAGAGGACACTTTGATTTTATTTTATTAGAAGAATCATAATTTCCTCCATTCTGTATTGTATCTTCTATAGTGTGTTTGTGTTTAAATTACAGGAGTTTATCAGGCTCGGCTGCCTCAGCAAGCTCTCAGGAAAGGGCCTTCAGCAGAGGATGTTCTTCCTGGTACAAAATTTCAGCTGCTTTTTAAAATAAAGATAAGATTGGTGTAAGCAAAAAATTCTAACCGCCACTTCCTCTTTTTTCTTCCTCCTCTTTGTCCTCTCCAGTTCAGTGATTCATTGGTGTACACCAGTCGAGGAATGACCCCGTCAAACCAGTTTAAAGTTCATGGCCAGCTGCCCCTGTATGGCATGACGGTATGTGACCATCTTCCCTCAGCAACATGCCACAATCTGAGTAACCGGCACAGATCTGAAACCAGCAAGTCTGCTCATCTTTACAGAAGTTTGTTTTATGATGATGCGATTGCTGTTTCTGCAAATGGAGTCTGGTGGCTTTGATGGGAGCAGTAAATTGACTGAAATTCGATGATCACGTTTGTGTTTTTGCAGATCAGAGAAAGTGAGGAGGAGTGGGGAGTCCCTCATTCGTTCACCTTGTTCGGACAGCGCCAGTCTGTGGTGGTGGCTGCCAGGTACGGTATACGTAAAAACATAAACAGCTGAACAGAATCACAATCAGCATATTTTGTAGCGTGATAATGATACAAGAGTTTAAAAACACCACAAACAAAGGGCAGATTATTAAAAAACATCTACTGTGAATGAAATAAAACCGTGGAAACATTAGCAGAAGAAAGAAAGGAAGCTAATTGTTTCTAAGAATAACAGTTTTAAAGATTCATGCAGGTCAGCCTCATAAAAAATGTATTTCCTCGCTACAGGACTTTGCCACAGACAGGTTGTCCTCTAAATTAAACTGTCTGTGTGACCTGTTTCCAGTTACTCATTACTGTAGTTACTGATTAAAAAGTTTTATGTGTGGCTGTAAAATACAGATTGTATTGTGTAATTCAGACTGTGGTGAAGGTGACCTTTGAGAACGATGATACAGATGTTTTCTTTTTCTGTGTCTCTCATACTTTGTCATTACCAGTAAACAATTTTACACACAATATCTGATTCATCTCTTCTTTCTCTCTCTCTCTGTGTCCAGCTGTGCATCAGAGATGGAGCGGTGGGTGGAGGACATCCGGATGGCCATTGACCTGGCAGAGCAGAGCAGCAGCCCAAACACCGACCTGCTGTCCACCAGCCTCTCTGACAACAGTAAGTCTGTCCTCTACAGTATCTACAGAAAATATATCAATATGTGTGAGAGAGAGACATTCACCCAGATATTCCCAGGATTTTGTTAAGGCGAATGGAAAGCCACACACGCAACTTATACGACTTAAACCACATTGATCGAAATAAATGCACCAGAATTAGGAGTGTGTAGCTTTCCATTCTCTTATTTTCGAGAGCAGATGTTCATTTTCATTCAGTGTTTTACTAATTTAGAGGATCTGAACCATAGATCCCCAAACAGCTGCTCCTCGAACCTGCTGACTACTTTCTTGCCTTCATCATCAAAGTATTTCAGGACTGTCTGGGACCCTGTGAGAAGCAGAACGTTCAGTCATAAAAAGTCCCGCAGGAGAGTTATTTCTGGAAATGTTTCCACACGGGATTTGTCACCCACAGCGGCTTGTCTCGCCAAAAGTCTCCCAGCTGAAGGGCGAGATCTCAGCTGGGACCTGTTAGCTTTATTATTTGCTTTCATGAAGGGAAATAGGTCATCTCCTTACCTATAGTCCACATAACTCTGCACTTATATTTCAGTCCTTTCTTTCCCTTTAACACGACAGATGGCTGCTTTCAACACCTCATGAATACCGCCCCCCCCCCTGCTGAATTGTTCCAGGTGGTCTTTCATCATATTTTTAATGTCACCTGATATATGTAGGTCCAGGCCCCAGCTGCCCTCCCCTTTTTCTCCTCCTCTGTTCTCTCATTCTTTATCTTAAACGCTTGTCACAGTGTTCAATGAGGCCTCCACCTGGTGACCTTTGGTTTGATGTCTCTATTGTCCCTCCGCCAAATCAACTGCTATGTGCATTTATAACTCAAACAGTTAAAGAGTATTGGCTTACATGTAACAAAGGGGTGTTTTTTCCTCCTTTCTTTTGTCCAGACTGTGTTGAAATTTCTTTGATCCGTTTTGGCTCAGCCCTTTTGTCCTGTATCAAAGATCAGTAGCCATGTTAAAAACAAAAATATCAAAAATGTGTGTTTGTAGTGCAAAATGTTGAGATGAAGTAAAATACAGAACATTAGCCAGTTATGTGTGTCAAAGCCATCCTCAAGATGTCGCAGAGCTTGTTTCTGTTGTAGTTTAACCTTTCTGTACCCAGCATTTAGCTCCACAAGCTAAATAAACGAACACAGGGCACACAAAGTTGACACTTTTTATTCTAATTATTTCTAATCCCTCAACAGCTGATAGCAGAGTGGAAATGTGTACCTTAGCTTACTTGGATTGTTGGTACAAGGTGATTGGGAGCCCCAAAACCAACAAAAGGCAGTAAAAGGCTAACAGACGAGTCAAAAATAAGTTCATTACAATAAATAATGCTGCTAGTTAGATCATTAAAATAAATGTAAAGCTTTTTACTTGTATTTAAGACTATGTTATAAAGATAGGGACTTAATGACCTGCTGTTACAGGAGTGTACATGTTTTTGACTACAACAGTGTTTGGATTATGAATAATGTTCACTAGCTGTTGTAGTAATGAGTACCATTAGTGTCACGGCTAGTTCACTATCTGAAAAGACTGGTACGTGTGTCTAGCCACCGGTGTTTGGATGTAAGCTAGCTGGCCACACATTGGCCTCCATTGTTCCATTGATGTTACTCACAGTTTTAATTTATTTAAAATTTATTTGAACCTGATTGGTGGTAAAGGAAAAAAAAAGACATTTGGTCTTGAATTAAGTTGAAGATATAAATTTGCATTTTGTGACATGGGAACAGGAACAATATAGAACATTATTTGATGTATTTAACTAACTTCAATTTAGTTTTGACTTGTCTGACAACCTTTTTACTATATTTGCAGGACTCCATAGTTCAGGCAACATTTGTGAGAAAGAGAGTTTAATATGGAGGACCATAACCGCAAAAATAAAATTGAATGAATGAGTTAAAACATGGATGAATAAATAAATAAAAGACTGTTGAAATTGTACGCAGTGAGAGTACAGCTCTTTCAGCTAACCAGCATGTCTGACCTGCCCGTCATTTCCCAGAGCTGTCGGAGGACGGTGGAGCCGAGCTGGAGTCGGAGGAGGAGCTGTGCGGCTCACGCTCGTCCCTGGAGCGTCAGGGTCACCGTGGTAACACCACCGTGCACGTCTGCTGGCATCGCAACACCAGCGTGTCCATGGTGGACTTTAGTGTTGCTGTGGAGGTACCAGACTTGCGTTTGTGTCTCTGTAATCGTCTTCTCTCTCCAGCTGTTTTCCTCCACCAGCCACATGTCTCCTTCTCCTCTCAAGCCTTGTAGCTGTGGAGTCTTGTCTTTTTGTCCAGTGTGTTTATCTCTGTGTGTCGTCTGTCCACAGGCAAAGGACCATTGATTCAATGTCCTTTGTCTTACCTTTTCTCTTGTCTGTTTTTGTCCTCTTCTCTTTTCTATACCTCCATCTTTACCTCTTCCACTGCGTCCACTACATCTCCTATTTGTCTGTTTGTCCATTTCCACCTCTGTCCGTCCATGCTGACATTACTAGAGGCCAGTAGTCCGGCCAGTGAGTTGACGAGGCCCCTCAACAGACTTCAGGGGCCCGCGTCTCTCTCTGTGGTTTGCTGGCACAGAAAACACAGCCTGTCCTTTAGTGACACCTGCTGGAGTAGAGAGGTACTGCAACGGCAAACATGTATTCATGTAGTGAAATCCTCCAGAAAGATTCATTTAAAAAAAAAGTGAAAATAGAGAGAGCAACAGTATCATTGTACTAAACTCCTGCCCAAAAAAATAAATGTGAAAAAGTTTTGTAAAATCATGTGTAATGATTATTTTTGGTATAGGATTTTGTGTCAGGTTTTATGTCCTGGTTCTGCATGAGCGCAGTCACAGAGTGTAATTAGACCTAACAGATTTTTTTCCCCGTCTTTTTTCCCCTCTATTTCTAACTCTTTAATGGAATCACTGACTTTTGTCTCACTTTATTTAGCCTTGCGTGTGTTTTGTGTCTCCAGAACCAGCTCTCAGGTAACCTGCTGAGGAAGTTTAAGAACAGTAACGGCTGGCAGAAACTCTGGGTGGTCTTCACCAACTTCAGCCTCTTCTTCTACAAGTCACACCAGGTGAGATTTACACACCGATATGATATGAGATATGTTTTCTAAAACAAAACATGTCTGCTGCTAATTGAAGATTTATAAAGTTGATTATCGAGGATTTTCTGCTCTTCTGTCCCGTCCGCTAACAGGACGACTACCCTCTGGCCAGCCTCCCTCTGCTGGGCTACTCTGTCACCGTCCCGTCCGAGTCGGAGAACATCCACAAAGACTACGTCTTCAAACTCCACTTTAAATCTCACGTCTACTACTTCAGATCAGAGAGCGAATACACCTTTGAGAGGTACGGTACTTTGGGTGATCAGTATTATTTATATATAGTTAATATGTCTAATGGCCAGTATTCCAAGTACCCAGGCCACTAGCTTTGGTTTATGTTTCGTTTTCATAAAATCCAACTTTCTTGTGAATTAAACATCTGCACTTTAAAGTCTAAGAGGCAGGGAACATCTTGACAACATCATCGGCGGGTGAATATTATCTAAAGTTGACTCCTCAGCACTTTTAGACACTTCAGAAGGGAAACGGTGCATTTAGTCATTTCCTTCCTTTAGTCATTTCAAAATATAAATAAACTGGACATATATAGCATAAAAAATTACCAATTAATTTACAATATGTTAATGTGTACTTCACTGGTTGTTAGAATAGTTAAGTTCTAACGGCTGTAAAACTGTTGCGTCCTTTCCATTTCACTCGTCTCCAGGTGGATGGAGGTGATCCGCAGCGCCACCTGCTCCGCCAGCCGCTCGCTGCCAAGCACCAGGAAAGACCTTTACTGATGAATCTGCCTCTGTCGGCTCCTCCTCCCCTCTGCCCCCCCCTCCCGGCTGCACATGGAGACTCTCGCCTGGGAGAAGATCTGAACTCGAGGCTGCACAAACACCACAAAAGACTCTTATTATAGAACCACACAGCAGCAGCAGGCGCTCCGATCTACACTAATTAATACCTCTGACTGGTTGAGACACACACACACACACACACACACACACACTTTGCTCAGAGGTCATCCCATGTCACCTCCACCCTTTTATTACATACTTTCTGCACCACTAGTGTCTGATTAGAAACTGTTTGTGTGATGGCGGTCGTCCACAAAGTAATTCATTCATAATTAACTTTTCTTCCTGCGCCAAACTGGCAACACAAAGTCTTGCTGGCAATCTTTTCCTTGAGTGTTGTTCACATGCACAGATAATATCCTGTTTACAAGGAGGAGGGCTTTATCTTTATGATAAACCTGATCGAAAGACGCACCGTTAACCAGAAGTATTTGGGACACTGAAGCATGAGTTTGTGCACCGTATGGTATTCTTTTTTTTTAAATGACACATTTGTGATGAGGATTAAAAAAAATGTATATAAAATGCTTGAATAAGACTGAAACCAGGATTTTAAAGTATATGTGGAAACCTGTGTGCATGTGAACACACTCTGGTCTGTCTATATATAATTAGATGAATTAAATGTGATGCCAGTTTGGACACAATTAGAAAACATCCATCTTTTCCTTTTTGTAAGGTGACTTTTTGTACAGTACTTTGATACACTGTGAAATGTTCCTTTTTTTTTTCATGTTTCCCTGTTTTTTTTTTAAAAGTACAAATGACTTCCAAACTTCTTCCAACGCCAACAGAGATTTCACTGGTTCGTTTGCCAAAATACCCTCTTCTTTCTGTATTCCTCCAGTTTTTCTGGATTTTACTATTCTAAATAAAGATGAGAAAAGATTGTGTTCATATGAAAAAAAAATGAGAGAACTCAGACTCGTCTTTTATTTATTTTTTAATTTAGTTTGGAAGATCATAAGAAAAGGAGGTATATGCACAGCTTGAAATAAGCAAACATGATTTGCTTGGTTGATTTTCTGTTTGATTGTCACTGTAAGGAAGAAAACAAAAGGTGACAACACATTTGCACAGATAAAAAATGTGTTAAGACTGGGTTGAGGTGGAATGTGAAAGCTCTGTTTTGTAAGTTCTGGACTCGACTAGCAAAACAGGGATATTCCACACAGGATCAGCTGATCGAGTGCACAGCACGACATCTCCAACAGCGTCTTGAGAGCTGAAATTACAGCACCAAGTGTTTTTCCTGTTAAACAGGCCTTGCTGTCAGAAACCTGAGAAAGCAGTTTCACATGTTTGCATAAGACAAAGTTTACTTGCGGCAAAGAAACCTGATCAAGCATTTAATTTTTTTCACACTGCTGATGACTTCCGCCTTACTCACGGAGTACGCTGTGTCCGGAGTACGCTGTGTCCAAAAATCATGGTACCAGGAGGAGCACAGATCCACTATTTCTGTTCCGATTTTATTTCAGTATCAATACAATCCTGCATCACAACCCAGTTGTGCATTTCGAGACTAAAGTATTTTAAGAACTAGAAGGGAGCTTGGAGAGCGCAGACCTCCGCCAAGGTCAGCAGTCTGCTCTTCTGTGATATGCAAATCTAATCTCAAGTGCAAACTTCACTGTCAGTATTATCGCTCTGAAGGGTGAGCACCGCAGGCATCCCCAAATTGATTCAACTCTTTTTAATTTTGGTTTACATCACTAAACCTGGATTTTCTTCACTGAGATTAGTTTTTAATCATGCAACGAAGCTCTGCTTAATTTTAAACCTGGATTTGCACTCATTTTAGTCTGTCTTAAGTGGCTTTTAAAGACTACATACTGGATGAATTGGACCAAAAACTTTCTCTGATGGTACAAAGAATGAATCAAAATATGGAGGCTCATTTGTACATGGGTCATATTTGTGCTCTACATCAGTCTCGTTGTTCTCTGTACGTATACTTGAGCCCGTGATCTCCATACGTATCATAGCTCTCATACTTAGTCAGCGAGGGCCAGTCCGGCTCGTACGTTGTCGTGCTGTACACAAACGCCTCTATGATGCTTCCTGCTGCTGGCTTCTCCTCTCCATCTGCCTCCCCCACCCACTCATTCACCTCCAGCGAGACCACAGTCCGCTGGTACATGGTGGGGACACTTTCAAAATCGTCCAGGAAGCTCAGCATCTTCTCGTCCACTTTGTAGAGCTCTCCCTGGACTCGGTGGCCCTCGCCGGGAATGTTGAGGAGGAAAGGGATGCTGTACTTGGTGGCGATCACAAGCGGGTATTTCTGGGTGGTGCAGGCTGAGGCAAGGAACTCCGCCTTGCCATTGGCGCTGTCAAGCATGCGGTGGTAGTTGGGCTGCCCCTTTTTTAGGGTGCCATAGACGAAGACACGAGCCATGTGGATGCAGGAGGGCAGACGCGCCTGTGAGACAAAAAAGCATCATCAGTCAAAAACACCAGGCTGAGCAGCTTTCCACCATGTTTTTGATGATTTGTCTCATATTGATTTATCAGCCTGGTGAAAGTTTCTAGAGACTCTGCATCTCAACGGTTCAAACATTTAATTATAGAGTTGGACTGGTTTCTACCAGTCTTACAAGTTTGTTTTCGCTTCAGGGGAATCTGCAACCTGCACATTTTTCTTTTGTAGACAGAAGCTCTGTCTTTGAATATGTGAACTCTCTGTGGGTCTACAGTAGTTGGATTATGAGGCCGGCTCTGAGGGAGGCTCTTTTGACTTGCATAAGGTCAATAATTAATCCAGCGTCAGAAGAATAAGTCTGACCGACAGTGTTGTCTTAAGATCATTAAAGCTGGGAAAGGTCATTCAGCTGCACGGGGAGGAGAGACACCTGAAGCGGAGGACGTCCTCGGGTCTTTTACTGAAGTAAAAGTAGCAATACTACAGGGAAGAAAAGCGGTTACGAGCAAAAGTAATATATATTATTGGATTCTAATTATTGATGCACTTGGCGGATGTTTGTATCACTTTAATTATCTGAACCTGCAAACTAACCAAATAAATGCAGTAGAGTAAAAAGTACAATATTTCCCCGTTAAAGTGGCAAAATAGAAATACTCAAGAAAAGTATAAGTAGGGTAGGAAGGGGACAGGTGCAACAAGACTTAATCTTTCAATCAGAAACATGCTTAAGTGATGATTCTCATACTGCACACGCCCACAAAGACAAGGCCGGTTCAACAGCTGCTGCTGCATTTATTGTGAAAATCTTGTTTTGGTGATATGAATGTTGTTGTTTTTTTGTTTGTTTTTCATGGGCTGTATTTTTGTAGTCTTGTCCTGCCTTAAAGAGTTACTCATTACTCAAGCACACAATGATGCTGCACAAAATGAATCAAAAATCAACAAACTCAACATTAGACCCAGGAGTGTATGGGAGTGTGATTATCTTGAAATGATATCCTCCACCTGCTCCACTGTTCACCCATATACACAGGCATGTTTCATAAAAAAAATTGTTGCATTGTTAATTGTTCTTCTCTTCCTGTCTCACACTGAAATATAGACTGGATATCATCTGTAGCATCTGCATGATGACTCAAGGCAAATAAATGTTTAAAAGATAATCAAATAACCAATTAATTCTATTATATTATAGTAAAACGATGTATATTGTCAGAATGCTCTGCTTATTGAGAAAAAAACATTAAACCTTGTTGCAACTGTCCCAGAGTTGGGGTCAGTCGTAATTGGCTTCTTCCACTCAAATCAGTATTTTGAATGATGTGGCATATGCAATCATCTTAAAAGGGTTGCAACCGTCCCCAGTCTTCCCTACTTCATAATGTACTTAGTCATAGTTGCCACTACTGCCGACAGCCTATAATGTAGTCCTCATTACAACACTGTAGTAAGCACGAATAGGTGCAGTCCTCGGCTCTGTTCGACGGGCGAATGAAAACAAACGTCAAATAAGAAAACCCCGAAGCAGGTTTAAAGCTCGTACGTAAACTGTTTTACAGTGTGGAAGACAACGGGGTCACACTCAGGACACGACTCGTGGTCCTTAAATAAAATATCACCAAAAGATTGAAGTCTTACCGGGGATATGATGGAAGAGATGGCAGCTCGGAGTGTCATTAAAACTTGACAGACCGATCTGACGAATCTGACCCGAACCGGTGATACGTTGAAAAGGAAATGGTTTGCGTCTATGGTCCATGAACAAGCTCAGTTATTAATGACGCATGCGCTGTAAAAAAAAAAAAAAAGATAAAATCAGTTAGGCCGGTTGAAAACACAAGATGGCGCCAAAGTAAAGAGGAAGGCCCAGAAGATTGTTGGGCAGAAAAACACTTAACTGTTAATAAGTATACTAAAACAATGAACTTATGGACAGTTTTGAAGTGCTGCTTATAATAAACTGGTTATTTCTATTTTATATGTTTTAATCCTGCTATCCTCCACTGTTTTTGGAGGTAAACATTGTACGTTTAATACAATGATTGTAGATATTGAGCCCTTTTACTGTTGGCACACACTTTTGATTTTTTTTAAATTTGCCTAAGTAACATCAATGATATTTTGGCTGCTGATGTTTTAATGTTGCATTATAATTGTTTACTTATTTATTTATTCAGTGTGCCTGATGTGCAATGCACATAAGCACACTTTGTGGCTATAGCAATTAAGGTATTTCATTAAACAGCTGGAGTTTGAGAGAGACTTTTGGCTCAGGTTCTGCCTTTTTATTTAGAGCGTTCAAATTTAACTGCCGTTACACGCAGGCGATTGGCTGAATCAGCCAACAGCAGTTTAGTCTTCTCCGTA
Organism: Lutjanus campechanus; assembly: GCA_027495735.1. Lineage (NCBI taxonomy): Eukaryota > Metazoa > Chordata > Actinopteri > Lutjaniformes > Lutjanidae > Lutjanus > Lutjanus campechanus. Next base: position 119,984 of record JAJHUR010134651.1, read on the forward strand.
TTTAAATTTCACTGTGCTGTTACGCACAGGTGATTGGACAATTTCACCAACCTGACTTCTTGGCAGTTAAAATCTCATCCAGAGACAATTACACTTGGAACAGCTTAAGGTTGAAATTATTACTGTAACAGTTTGAAAAGACTCTCTGTCTGTCTGTCTCTTTCCCTCTGTCACTCTGCTTGCCTGCCTGTCTTTGTCTATCTGTGTCCCATTTTGACATTTTAGACTGAGGTCTATTTTGACTGCTCAGAAATCCAAATAGGTTACATTCTTTCTTTCTTTATGTTCTTCCAGTATTCAAATTTCACTGTGCCGTTACACACAGGCGATTGGCTGAATCAGCCAACAGCGGTTTAGTCTTCTCTGTATTCAAATTTCACTGTGCCGTTACACACAGGCGATTGGCCGAATCAGCCAACAGCGGCTTAGTCTTCTCTGTATTCAAATTTCACTGTGCCGTTACACACAGGCGATTGGCCAATTTCATCAACCTGATTCTTGGCAGTTAAAACTTCATCCAGAGACAATTACATGAGGAGCAGCTCAAGGTTTGAAATTAACAATTTAAAAGGACTCTCTGTGTGTCTCTCTCCCTCTGCCTGCCCATCTGTGTCTGTCTTTGTCTGTCTGTATCTGATTTCAATAGTATGTCTCTGCAGACCTGGAGACCGCATTTTCAGACCCGCACGTTCAGACCCCTTGTGGGTTTCTGACAGTGCCACCTACTGGTTGACTGTAAAACTGCAACTCCACAGTCTACTGCTTCTTCTTCTTCTTCTCTTTTTTTAATGGCGGGTCGCAAACAACTTTTAGGTGCATACCGCCACCTACTGTACAAGAGTGTGCATCATCATGTTACTTACCTATTTTTATATTTTAGCTGCCAGCCCTGTGTCCCTTAGGAACACAAGCAGCGCCCTCCTCCCTTTCCTTATCTCTTCTCCCTCTCCTACTGTTCCCAGAATTCCATTTAGGCTCCACTCCCTACCTGCCTCTTTAATTTTTCCTTCAAATCTTTTCCTTTTTAATTTATACTTCATACAGTGTAACAACACATGTTCTACATTTTCCTTTACTCTGCACATATCACATAAATCATCTATCCTTTTCCCCAGCAGATACATGGTGTCATTCAGTCCGGTGTGTCCTACTCTAAGACGGGAAATGAGGATTTCCTCCCTCCTGTTCCTCTCTCTGTAGATCTTAGTTATTACTGACTTTTGTATTTTATGCAATCCTCTTCCTTTCCGTTCAGACCCCTTCTTATGGATTTTCGACAGGGAAACGTTGAAATAAAATACCAAGAATCTAATTGTTTGTGAAGCTTGGATTACTTTTAAACCTTTTAAAAAGACTTTGGACGGACTAAATAAATAAATAAATAAAACGTCAAGATCTAATTGTTTGTGAAGCTTGGATTACTTTTAAACTTTTTAAAAATCTTTTGGACTAAATAAATAATTAACCTCCAATGAAATTACATGCTTTTAAATGTTCTATTGCATGGGGTTATAATGACAAAACAGTCATAAAATAGCCTACAATGAAATGAATGAAATGAAATGGTTTTAAATGTTTTATTGTACAGGCTTTCACAAATTATGGCAGTGCGCCGTCTTTCTTCATCTGCCTCTCCA
>JAJHUR010134657.1:0-26904 GCA_027495735.1 Lutjanus campechanus
CACTTTGCATAGCATGGTCACCATGTCAAACATTCTGTCTGTATGGCTCTTTGTTTTTTTGGCAGTCATAGTAGGAGTTGCACAAGCTGAAGGTACTAACCAGAGTCTTGTTTATAGAGTTCTGGTACTCCTGGTTCTCCCTTTACAGAGACCAGTACATGAAGGAGCCAACTAAACAACCTCTCTGTCATAGAAGTATAGCATCTTTTGTTTTTTTTTATTAAACTGCTTGTATCCAAAAAATCCAGCAAACAAATCTCATTTTATAATGTTGTAACAATAACAGTGATTGTTTTCCTACATTTTATATTTATGTATATAACATCTTTTTTGCATTAAAATATTCATTTTAAAGCATTTTGTCCTACTTTCAATATTTTAAACATGTGCTGCTCCTTCTTCTTTTTTTGTGAGCCACAATGCATGCCCAGCACATCTGCTAAGGTTAATTAAATATGAGTCAGGAGAAATTATTTCCCTCATGTCCCCCATACACTGCAAGGTGAGTCATTAACATTGCCAACCCAATTTAGTCCATCATTTAAGCGGCAGATAAATTGTACCTTTGTGATAAGAGATAGATGTTGGCCCCAAATTAATGCAAGACTAATTATCAATTAGAAAAAGAAGATAAGCTACACTGATTGCGGCACAAAGTTTTTTGACTTTTCCTGGCTTGGTGCCATCACGCTGCTAGGTCATATCCCTCCGATTAATAAGCATTTAGTCACAGCCCGTGGCTTAAGGTGCTTTTCTTATTTATCAGACACTATGGGTGCTGGACTCGGCCTGCAATCAGAGAAGTTAGTAGTAATGAGACACAGAGGCCAAGGGACTATTTTATCAGTCAAGGCTTAATTAGCATATCCCAGACCTCTCGGCCAATGGGGGGAGAGAGAGGAAGTAATTAAATTCTCCCGAGTCACTTCCAAGGTTCATTTTGTGCAGGATGAATCTGCGAAGTGTGTCTGTGTGTGTTTCCAACATTCAGGATTATGATTATAATGGCTGTTTAAGTCCTGTTTGTGTTTTAGTTACAGGCAGTCTGGGCTCTTCTCTCTGTCTGGATCAAATATGTCACTGAAGGACCAAACAATAAACTTTTGACTCCATAGATTTTTTTTTTTTTTTTTTTTCAGATGCCGGGGTGGTTGAATGAAAAGAATGAAAAGCTTGCAGGCTTCCCTAAATCTCAGTTGGATTATATTCTACATTTTACCGCTGCGATAAAAGACTTCTGTGAAAGTAAAATGTTGCTGCTACTGTTGATCTCACTGAGAATCCTCAGCGCGCTGCAAGATGCAGATCTGTGCAGCTTTTCAGAGGCTTTAAACTCACAGTATTGTTTTGTTTCATCTTACAGTATGGACGAGTCCTAATGGTTTTCACCAGCCCACTCAGATGAGTCAACCGTGCAGGACGTCGAAAACTTAAAATAACAGACAGTACCTGGAGAAGAAAGTCCAGATTCCAGTCAGTCTGTCAAATAAAGTGAATATTCAACTTACAGATAAAGTATTCAGTCTGTACACGGCTCGCTGATGTGCAACCAGAGGTGCTCCACCAGTTTTTACACATCAGAACTCCTTAAAGCCTTTTCTTTTTGGACCGTATTTTTCTAATTTTTCACTTCTGACTTGAACACACCAATCAAACTGCATGTTGTTGCCAACATCACATACAAAACATCCAGCATGGTTTCACACTTCCACTTGTTCAAACTTCCAACCAGGCAGCCTCCCCCTGAATAAACCAAATGCCCTCCGCAGACAGCTGGAACTGTTTACAAATCATGTGAAACATCTTATCTGTGGCCAGCCGCTGCTGCGGGTCAGTCGGGTCTCTGATATTACTCCTCTGCTTCTCCTTCTTTTGTGCCATCCTGAAATACGTCCCAGCACAGCTGTGGTACAGTTTCAGCTCGTGAACTAAGCAGTGTTACACTACAAATTCTCCTCTCTGTGTCAATACTGGCTGCTACCAGGTACATTGTTTTTTTCTTCTTTTTATCAAGTTAAAGGAGCCCCAAGTCAGGTTCACTTGATGTTGATCGCATCTTTTTTGTCACAGCGTGATTTATCTTTAGAGGCATAATAAGTTATTTGCGAAATCGTTTTGCGCTTCATTTGAAGTCAGGCGGGTTGAAATTTTGCCCCTGAAATTTCCACAATTTCATGCCATCTGTTAGTGTGAACAGGCCTTTTCCTCTCACGGGTGGCACTGCATACAGTACAGCAGCATCTCATCTCAAGTGGTGTCAGACAGCTTCCTAACATACAGCGAGTGAGCAGACGATGGGCGAAACATTATCCAGATATGTGTCAAGCAAGGCAGCAGTGCAGCTCGTGATTTCTCCCGCTCTGAAAAAACTCGCTCTGGAGCTGGAGTTCAGTGACTGCCTGCCTTACTGCCTGACAGACAGAGTACTTTTAATATTACTCCATTTAACCCAGGGTTCTCAAACTCAAACTGGCTCAGGACCAGTGGTGGTATGTCATCTCATAAGGGGCCACTTCAACATTCAAGTACAACAAGAAAGCGAAAATTTACTTTTTTAATTCCACTACTATATCGTTCTTTCAGACTGCAAACAGCAATTTCAATCCTTTTTTAAGTTAGGACCTTAGCTTGCTGTGCGTTTGACACAAACTCCGTAGCTGTTCTTTCACCTTGAATTTGTCTTTAATACCCCTGATGAAAAAGGCCAAATGAGCATTGTCATTTTTTCTGTCTTCCAAATAGTATTTTTATTTTAATTGTATATGAAAGTGGTTTAAATTGGAATGAAACAACTAGACAAAATAATTAAAAAAATAATATTGCAGGCAGGAGTGTATTATATTATTGAGTTCAGTGGCAACCTGGCTCAGCAGTTTGAGACGCCTGTTTTAACTATTATGAGCGTCTATTTCTTCTAAAAACATAATAATTTTTTTATGACTCATAAACAGAAGCTTCCTCATTCGGCAACCATTTTGCATTACTTAAAAACAACGTGAAGATGCTGTAGTGTCTGAGATGGAGAAGCCAGTATTTCAACTTAGCATGTTTCCTTAATTTCTGAGACATCATGGTCATTTTATGATTTAGTAGAGAAAATATATTATATATTTCTCCTTTAAAGTTCAACATAACTGGAAGACAAAAAGTCTCTTGGTTTGTGTTCTGGGTGAAGTCAACAAGAGAATAAACTAATCAAAATTTTGTGGTGTGTTTCCAGACTTTAAGAACACTGTGATCTATATACAGTGTGTATATGAGTGTATCATCTGTTTCTGTGAGGCGTCTGTCGACTTGTCACAGTCATTTAATGCAGATTGAACTGACATGTAATCTGTTCAGTTTATGACAAACTCTGCTGTTACTTCCTGGGTTTCCTGATGGACTGACTGAGAGGCCTCGTGCTGGTAAAAAGAAAAAAGAAAAAAAGACTGATGGCGTGTTTGAGAGACTGTCAAACAGCCTGCACGACTGTATGAAGTAGTCACTGACTGACTGGGTGTGTAATTGCTCCAACCTCCCTCCCAGGGCAGGTTTGGCATGCTGTAATTATTAGCAGTTATTATTAGTAATTTTAATAATCATTGGAAGCCATTGTAATTAGGATTTCCTATTATGAGCGGCTGCCAGTTTGTGGACGTGTGCGTGTGTGTGTGTCTGCCTGGCAAGGTATTGTTCAGTTGTAGCTATTACTGGCAGCCTGGCAGCCTGCTTTTTGTTCCCCTGACTTCTGATTGTTTTTCATGTACACACTGCGCCTGAAGGCCGTCCTTGGAGCTGCCAGACCTCCCCAAATCCTCATTAATTATTGTCAACTTGCGATCTTGTTTGCTCTATGACTGTGGAGTGTGACAAGCACGTATCACATCCAAAGTGTTTTGCTTTTTTTTTTGCTTTTTTTCCCAGACACAGTCGCGTGCACACACACATCCATTTTAATCCTGTTAATACAAATTCACCACAAAGAAACTTTAGTGAGTTTAAATCATCGTTGACTGAAACTGATGGTGCAATTGAGTTCTGTGCGAATCAGCATTGGTATGCAGAAGTTATACACAAGGTCAAATGTCAGTTTTCCATTAAGTCATCAGATTTGATCATCACATTCAGCACTTTGTGTGCACTTCAGGAAAATATAGGAAGCAGCAGAGTGGAACCGCAAGTCTCTCGCATGTCAAAGATGGGTCAGTGCAGCTCTTTTTTTGGGGGGGAAATTGCTTTTGTGTTTTTGTTACATTTAGGGAAATAAATCTCCTCGGCAACAGCAGTGCATGCAGATGCCGGTAACTTCTTCAAACTGCACTTCATTTTTGTTTTAATCTGTTATTTTTCCAGTTTTATTGCTGAAACTTGTATTACCTATGACAGAAATACACTCGCAATAGAAAAGGATGCATAGTAAAGTGATAGAGAAGGAAGCATGTGGTTTGGATTAAAGAGCAGTAAACCTTGAGACGATAAATAATGTACACAGCATCTTTCAACCACGCAGTCAGATCAGCTGGATGTACGGCTGCGGGTTGTGTGACTTTCACCCTGAAGGCCCCAACAAACAATCAGCGGTAAAAACGCTTTGCGCTGGCCGAACCATTGTTTTCCTATGGAGAGAGCGGTGGTGGATGACTAAGCGGCACCGCTACCCTCGGCGTGGCGCACCGCTCAGATCTGCTGCTTTAAAGCTGCGCTCAAAGTTCAAATTATTTGAACTTTGACCTTGTTTGCCACCGACCTTTCAACGGACAACCAATAAGATAACAGCTCTATGTGACGTGCCAGAAGCGACTCATACAAGCGGAGGAGGAAGAGAAGAAGAAAGAAAAACTCATTCTCTGTGCGTCTGAGTTCCCCGAACTATATAATACCACTTTGAAAACATACCACGATCTCTGCACGATGAGTGATGCACGGCGAAATCTCAGTAGTCAGATCGGGCTATCAGGTTTGTGAATACTATACGTATATTATCTTTCTCCTCCTCGTCTTCTTCTTTCCGGAGCAACAAGTAGCATTGGTGTTGCCTAACAACGGTGAATACCTTGCAATTGTTGATGACGTATCCCTGAGCTCCGCCGCGTCCGCTCGGTGCCTCTGCGCCCTACCTGGTGGCAGACGAAGAGCAAATTTCTTATCACGTGAAGGCCCCTTAAGAGGAGAGGAGGACAGCAGGGATGGAACCCATGCTAACCCACCTTTGAGTTAAAGCTGGAATAGGCAACATATTTTTGGCATCGTCAAGCAATAATTCCACAATAACCTTTCAGTATATTGTAAATCAAGTGATCTGAGAAGAAAATAGACTTCTGCACCTCCTCTTGGCTCCGTTTACAGGCTCTAGGAAATCCGGCCCCTGACGGGAGACGTTGACTAACCACGAATCATCTCAGAAACCAGGCATTCCTATTGGCTGTTCTACTTGTGCAGCTGCCCGTGCATGTCGATTCAGCAGAAACTCTGAATCAATGGTGGAAACTTCTGCAGGAAAAGTTGCTATTCCAGCACTGAAGACTACTGCCTGAACTACAAAATAAGGAAGATGGAATATCAATAAGAGAATTTAGTTAATGAGCGACATGCTCAGCCCAGGGGTTTGTCAGCTCACCTGGTCACTTTTGACTTTACTTTCAGTTGCATTCATTTGTGTCTATAGCGGGGCTCTTGCAGAGTGCTGTGTGACAATTACTGAGAGCCGGGGAGCTTCGGAGGAGAGAGCCACGAACAAACAAAGAAACACCAGCGTCACACTGATTTTGCTCTGATGCCGACCACTTTGCTGGCACAAAGAGAGCTCAGAGTTCGCTTGACTGTTTACTGTCAGATGAGGGGGGGGGCAGGAGGGATAAAACAGAAAGAACCGACTTCTCTGGTGAGTGCACACTCACACACAGCTGGTGTCTGCTGGCTGGTATATATTCCGTCCTTCGGATGAGACGTTAAACCGAGGTCCTGACTCACTGTGGTCATTAAAGATCCCATGGCGCTTATCGCAAAGAGTAGGGGGTTCCCCGGTGTCCTGGCAAAATTCCTGACCTGGCTCTCTGATCTGATCTGACCATCCAATCATCCCCCAGTGTCGGTGGCTCGATGTCTCCCTCCCTCTCCACCTGAAAGCTGATGTGTGGTGAGTGTTCCTGAGCAAAATGGCTGCCGTGCATCAACGAGGTGAGTTTTCCCCTTCACCATGAATCCATTATCATCATTATATGTATATAAACACCCGTCTATTCTGACTTTAAATATTTGTATGTGTGTGTGTGTGTGTAGCATGAAGGAACTCCACATTTCCTTTTGTTGTGCAACCCTGTGTTGTATAAAGATAAATAAACTGCCTTGATAAAGATATAGCAGGAAGTCAGACTTATTAGTTTGTCTGCTTGGGTTTGAGTTTATATGTCAACAGATTGTGACCAGTTCAACCAAAGACTGATTTTTCCTTCTCAGATCTTTTTTATTTAAAGCTGCTACAAGAAGCTTTTAACTGGTTCTGAAACTGAAAATAAATGAAAAGGTCTCAGTTTAAGATGGGCTGTGTTTGTGTAGTTGTTCTTGAAGGCTGCCACCAGGTCAGATTCTCAGAAGAAACCAGCCTGTGTTTCCCAGTGAGAAGCACATTAGCCAGATAAAAAGAAACAGGGGGAGATTTTTATTTGGGTAATTTTACTTTCATCTCTACCAGGTGTTAGCCTGGAGGGGATCATGAAGTCACTTGCATGTCTGCGTGACCAACGGGGCTGGAGCTTGTCCGCAGTGAATCTCTCGCAGCACTGGACTCATCAACCTATTTTCTTGTGCACATTCATGACTGTACGCTGAAGGACCTCTGTGATTCACAATTTTTGGGAAAAAAAACCATTAAAAAACAGCTGTGACCACAGGCATTATGTTTTCAGGTCAGCCCATTCTTGTGAACGTGACGTCTCAAGAGCACCTTGAGCGATTTTCTTCAGATTTGGTAAAAAATGTCCACTTATACTCGAGGTTGAACTGATTAGATTTTGGTCACTGTGACCTCACAAAACATGTTTTTGGCCACAACTCAAGAATTCACATGCTAGTTATGACAAAATCAATCAAAATGTTGTTGATAATCACAATAGTCAGGTAATGTAACTTGATTACTTCCCAATACTTTTGGATGACCTCATTATGAAAATATGGTGAAACTGTTTAGCCTAATAAAATGCTTTATGTTCAGTGTAAGTTTATTAGTTTGTCCAGCTGTTCCTTCCTTTGGTGAGTGCGATTGATTGATTGATTGATTGATTTAAAGGCCAAAAATGGCAAAAATTTCTACCCAGTGAAATCAGTTTTTCACTAGAGGACATGTAAAGTTGTGTTGAGACAGTCATGTTTTACATATCGCTCGATACGTTGCCTTCATTTAGTATTCAGACATTCATGAATATGTAAATAGTCCCCGCCCCCTCCTTTGCTAGCTAATCACGCTAACTAGCTACATCTGGCTTGTCCTGTGGGCTGGGCATCGACACTGATGATATGTATAGCTCCATCCCCTCGATTAACGGGATTGGTTCCTCAGGTTCATGATGTCATATACTCAGCCTGACTGAATCAATTTTATTTTTTTTTAGATTTTGATATGTCTTGTAACACATGAAAAAAAACACCACATGGACATGTTAACAAGCTGTAACAGCTCCTAGTAGTGTATTGTTTTTTATTTTAAAAATGTATTTTAAACTTGTAATGCTGCCAATAATCCCAGTTTTCACTAAAAGTAAGTGTAATCTGATTATATCCTTTTTTTTAATCTGTAACAGTTACCTTTTTTGTATCCAGATTACATAATCCTGTTACACTCCAAGTCTGGTAAAGGGGGTTACATCCACATATTATTTTCAGTTTGCCTGGTGGAGATTTGCACTCTTCTAGTTGATATTATATTTTGTGTTCATGGTGGTGGAAACACTACAACCTTTGTCCCCCAGGGACCTTCAAAATCAACACAATATCAAAAGATTCCTTGTAGTAGCTTTAAATATTTTTAGGCCTGAATAGGGAAGATGGTCTAGTGACTCATGAGAAAAAACAAACCCTGTTTTGTTCAGTGGAAACGTGTGTTTTCTACTTTCTGATCATGTCAAACATCTAATGATCCTTTTGTCAGGGGTCGAGAACCACTGATTTATTGTACGTGAAACCTTTACTGTGTAGACTCAACTTCACCTCAGGCGTGGGAATGTGCGAACAAAATAACCAAAAGAAATAACCAAACAAAGAGCAGAGAGGAGCAGAGGTGAGTCAGTCAGTCAGTCCTAAGATTCACATCCTGGCAGGGTCATGGACAGTGCATTAAGAACACTGACTGTGTCCTATTAAGTGTTTGTGTGTAAAAATTACATTTCCTCTGTCCCCTGTGCACAGTAATGACTTGTGGTAAACTCCACCGGCAGCTGTTTCCCTTTTTCCAGTCACACACACAAAAAAACACACACACACACACACACACACACACACACACACAAACACTGCAACCCAGAGGTAACCTTGAGGCATCTTACTACCCCACACACACACTAACTCATGCTGGATCCTCCAGGCCGCTTAAGAGCTGAGGGTGACTGGTTTTGTGCGTCAGGCTCGATCCGGGTCACAGTGGGCGGGGTCTCTCAGCGTGTGCGCTGCCGTGTTCGGCTGCTCGCCAGCATTGTCTCATGACTTCCAGGACAGAAGAGAGCAGCCAGGAGTTGTACACAAACAGAAATCACGTACGAACAGTTTGGCTGCAGACTCCTGCTCAACACTGTGAACGCAAAACAAACATGTCGGCTGCTAAAACACCACTTATCTTTCTCACAAAGACTAGTTATGTTGTCACGACCTCCACGTGAAGCAGCTGAAGTGTCTGTAAACCTGTGAACTTCGCCGCAGCTTCGTGTGGTTTTCTAAACAGCACTGCATGAAGCAAAGAAAACCACAACGCTGTAGGTTTGTGTAACCAGACAGAACTCAGAATATTTTGTTTTGTTATTTGACAGATTCTTTCCCACAACTTTCTTTTACATAACCACAATATCAGTTATGAAAAAGAGGTGTTTTTTTTTCTTCCATGCTGGCAGGTTGTCCATCCATCCATCCGTCCCGTTCTTGTGAACGTGATAGCTCAAGATCACTTTTACAGAATTTCTCCAAACTTGGCAAACATGATATTCGTTCACAAAGCCCTGCTGTTGAAGCTTCCTACTTCCCTCACATCTCTTCTCCCCTTTAAAACTAGTAACTACAGAACTACAGTACACAATCCAGTAATTACCTAACAAACTTAGACATCCTTTATGCAGGCATTTATTTTTGCAGAAATTTTTTCAGGTATTTTGCACCTTTCAAATGGAATGAACTACAAACCGGACGCAAACTGGAGTCTTACATTCCTCTTAGAGATTTTAAAGCTTCATTATCTGATGTTTTTTGTGATGCATGTAACTGTTTTTTATTAATTCCTTTTTATTGAGTAGTTGTGATGTTCTGTTTGCTCACTGTCCTCTTGTGAGTGTTCTTGTTCTCAGGCCTCTCTCACAAAAGAGATCTTAATCTGGATGAGGCCGCCTGACAAAATAAAGATTAAATAAAAACATGCTCCCTTTGATTCAAGGATGAACAATCATGCATGTCAATATAACAATAAAAATACACTTAATACCCTTTATTAAGTTCCTTCAAACACTTCACTGCATATATATAAACTGGAACTTGGCAGAGGTGTGCAACCATGAAGTGTTAATTTTAGTTGTTTTGTTTTTTTTACTTCAAACTCAGATTCATTAGTTAGACTGGGTGTTACAGTCCCTGAAGATTCAGCACTACATTTAACTGAGTGGGGTTGTTCTTGGAGGTGACCACAATATGAAGCTACGAGTACGACACATCATCAGTTGTGGACCTCGACGGGTGTTTCGGCCTTTTATCACAAGACACAAAACTCGGTCAGGGCAGACCCAACCCAGGTTGATCAGATGTGGGTGTGTGTGTCTCATGGTTGGTTTCTGGATGATCACTCAGGGTCTCTTCTCTTCAGCCACAGCTGAGTCATATGTGGCTCTGATGGTGAATCATATTGCAATGGAACAAATACCAAATGACAGGGACCGAGCTTTTTATTTGTAAACTGAGGGAGCAATGTGCAAGTGATTAAAGCACTGAACACTATTTTAAACCCAACAACTTACATAGTACAGTTAACAAGGGCTTCACTGTGACCTGACAGCTTGCACAGTGTTATGCTGTATTTATGTAACCTGTAAAACAACAAGTCAGCATCAAAGGCAGAAACATTAGGGTTCATTTGCAAAAAAAACATAGCTCCGTTTTGATTTATCCTCTTAGATTGTGTTTTTTGTGCTCTCAGGAGAATATCAAACTGGTGTTTTAGTGTAATCGCTACTTTTTTAAATGTTCCTAAATCCTGTTTTTCTTTTGTGCAGTCTCAAAACTGATTGACCCAAATGCTGGACACACGGAAGAAGTGGTGATTAAGACGAGGGTTTTATTGCAAAAGGATGAGGATGGACTGGGCGGGGTGAAAGCAGAAGGGAGTGAGCTGGTGGCAGGAAAGTGAGGCGAGGCTGGGGGGGGTAATGGCTGGAAGGGAGCATGGCTGGGGGGAGAGCAGGCAGGTGGATTGGCAGGCTGTGGTCCTGAGGCACAGGGACAAACAGGATTAGCTTATGGGGAAAAAAACAAACAAGCACAAAGTAAACTTAAAATCAAGGGCCTGAAGTACGACTCTACCACTTTACTGAAACAATGACCTGGCAAGGACTGAGTGAAGAGCTGGTGTTTCAAACTGCAGAGTTGATTACTGATGAATCTCAGGTGTGCAGCAGGGGCCAGGTGAGTTGAATGAAGCACAATCAGAGAACCAGGAGAGTGAGGGAGGAGCCACGCCCACAACACAGACAGACAGACAGACAGGGGTAGGACTAGAAACACAAGAAAGAGAAAACACAACAAACACAGGGACAAACACTTAAAGTATCTGATTGCGATTTGAGATGACTAAGATCTACTTTGTTAGCTTCACCACCATCTCTGCTATGCATCTGCATAGTCGCTATGTTGGAGCAATTACTAGTAAACAAATGACAGATGCAGATGTCACTACAGAAGTGACTGTGAATCGTTTAATTCTGGACCAATTTTCATGAAATTTAGTTTGCTATAAATGTGACAAATTGAACATGATAGTGGTTACTTGTTGGAATGAAATTCAGTTACTGGAGGTGATCTAATCAACTCTTCGCCAAATATTAACCTTCCCCTGGAGCATGCATGCTCAGACCTTTGAATGGGAAACAATATAATAAAATTACTCAGAATTTTAACCTTTTTTTTTAAATCCAAAAATGTAGATTTCTCTTTATAATGTTGTAAATCTGCCTGGTTGTTTGTGATGTTCTAACTTAATAATGTTTAAATTGAGAAATTTGGACATATCGTTTAGTTTATTGTCTCTTTCTTAATGATGCTCGGTTACAAATTCCATACAATATTTTATGCATCTTAAAGAAAACTGAGTTTATAATACACAAAAACACTTTATTCAAAACTGTGCATCTGTCTAGTTCTGAAAACATTCACTAGACTATAACGAATGAATGAGATGGTGGTAGAAACCAGAACTAAAGGAATAAAGTTGATAACAGGAACTAGAAAAACATCTGGTATCAGTTCAACAAGGACTAAATACAATCAGCTGCACTGTGTTTTTTTAATCAGAAGGTCTCAATTTCACCTCCTTTGTGGAGCTTTGAGTGTCAACTTTGTTTTTACTCAACGTGCCGACATACAGATATTACTACACACACGCCTCGACACCTGTGTGTGTGTGTTCCCCATCTTCAGGAAACATATTTCTTCACTGCAGCGGTATTTAGTTTGTCGGGAAAAGCTGATAAAAGGCGAGATGACACCCATCAGAGGGAGAATACACAAAGTGAGAGAGAACAGGACGACTGCCGCCTCTTCTCTGAAAAGAAAATGACGTTGCTTTGTTCACCTCAGTAATTGTCTGCTTTTCTTTCATCTTTTCTCTTTTCTCCACAGCAAAGTAACAAACCACCAAACAGACTTTACTCCTCTTTTCATTAATATGATTCTCTTGTCTGTTTGTATCTACATTTTCCATCACCCTTTAATGTTTTTCTTTTATTCGCCCATGCATCAAGTTTAAACATAAAAATTTGGTTTTGTGGAGTTTTTTTTTTTCTTCTTCTGCAATTATTTCAAGAAATAATAAAATGTCTTAATTTTTCCATTAACGCTAATGTGTCACTGAAAGTTTCCAGTGGAGTCTGAGAGGATTTCATTGACTCTGCGGTCAAGAAATAAATTCAGCACACAAGCTATCGAGGCATTTCAATTAGAGAAAGGAGTTGCGAGGCTGTCAGTCAGCAGCTGTGACAGCGCCGGCATTGTTCTATCTGGCAATTGATAACAGATTTTGTTTTTGGGAATAATTTTTTTGTTTTCTAAAATAATCACGAGACTAAGCTGAAAGAAAAGCTAATCAGAAACAACCAACCACACTAATAATGTACCGTAAATGACTAGTCAAGTCCATTTATTTATAGAAAACATATGAAAAGTGGGTGAAATGGTAATTAACCTCATAATTCCTTTGATTTTCTAGTATTGACCTATCAGAGGACACCAGATTATCGCTGCAGTCCTCTTGTTGAGCTAAAACAATCTATAGTCTGGCTGATATTGCAATTTTTTTCAGTTTTATGCCAACCGAGCTTTTCAAAATACTACGGGGAGACATGATGAATGCACAATAATGCTTTGCGTATAAGTGTGTTGCTTGGCGACACTCAACAATTCGTGTACACTCACGTGGACGCGCATTGTAAGACCAGGCGCAGCTACGACCGTGATGAGTCAGGCTTGGTGCACCCGGTGTAAATTCCAGTCACAATGTCGGATGTAAGAGTTAAGACCTTCCTTTTTTCTTCTATTTTATCTGGTCTGAATCATTGCTGACATCTTTAATGTTTCTGTTTCCACTCATCAAAGCAGTGAACAGGAAGGACAAGAGACTAAATAACAAGGTTGAGAAGCAGTACCATTTACCTGGTGTACAGTGGCTTTTTTTAATAGGAATATCCCCCAAAACAAATAAGTTTGGAATTAAAAACCAGGTGTTGCACACTGTTTTTTAAACTTTTTGGGATTCCAAAGTGGATTTATTGTAACGTTCGATTGTAAACCTAACGTTGAGCTCTTGTCTGGCCGGTCCGCGGGTCCACGATTTCTTCGTGGATTGCTGCTGCAGAGGTGATTAGAAGCAGGGATGAAAATGAATCCGCTTTTTAATCCAAAAAGTTTGAAACATACACTCTGAGCTCACTCCTGCCAATAAAGCAGCTGTCTGTTGGCTCTGTGTCTCAGCTCCACCCGGTCTCTGCACTTGGCAAAAGCCCCGTGATAGACGTGAATGAACGCAACCGAAGGTCAACTGGTTGAACTGACAAACTCCTGGGCTGAGCATGTTGCCCATTAGTTGGAGTCTGTTTGAGATTCTCTTTCTGATAATTCCTTTTTATAGCGACTTTTCCTGCAGGAGTTTCCACCATTGATTCAGGGTTTCGCTGAAG
This sequence comes from Lutjanus campechanus, assembly GCA_027495735.1. NCBI lineage: Eukaryota > Metazoa > Chordata > Actinopteri > Lutjaniformes > Lutjanidae > Lutjanus > Lutjanus campechanus. The sequence goes on from JAJHUR010134657.1 coordinate 13,614, forward strand.
GAACGTGCACGGGCAGCTGCAGTAGTAGAACAGCCAATAGTAACGCCCAGTCTCTGAGATGACTTGTGATTGATTTAAGTCTACTGTCATAGGCCAGATGTCCTAAAGCCCGAAAACAGAGCCAAGAGGAGGTGCAGAAGTCTAGTGTCTTCTCAGACCACTTGATTTACAACAAGCTGAAAGGCTGAAAAAATGTTGTCAACCACAGCTTTAAGAAAATTATTTATTATGAATAAATAGATACTCAACTTACTCATCTCCAGAGGGAGAAATCACAAACTGTGCTGCTGAGAAATTGCTCATATTATATCTCGACAAAAAAGTATTGCACCGAGATTATTGTGCAGTAATGCAGTAGAACTAAAACATGAGTGTGTGTCTGTGCGCATGCATGTCAGCAGGGCCTCACACATCAAGTTCACACAGGGTCTTATGTCTTCTAAGCATCTTGAGGATGCAGCTGTCACCATCTTTGTTGTGTACAGTTGCCATAGTAACACGTTTTGTTCTGGTCTACAGCGAGGTTAGTGGTTGTTCACACACAGTGTCCATGTCACTCTGCTCTGCAGTAATTTAGGCAGTTTAAATAGAAACGCTCACTCTTTTATTCCTTCTCATGTATCTTTACCACAGCTACTTGTGCTCTCCTTTGCAGACCAGCTCATCATTCAGAAGCTGGATTCACTCACCTCTTCCATAAAATACTGCTCATTTCTGGGTTCAGCTTGAGAGGAGAAAGCAGTAGATAACGTAGTGATATTATTTCAGTGAAGAGCGAGAGGCTTTAGATTGTTGACCGTCGATGTCAATCTTGAGACTTATACACGGTGGAGGATACTGTTCTACCAATCAGGAGCCAGAGTTGCCTGGGTTGTCAATTCAGTCAATTCATCAACCTAGAGCTCGAGGCTACAGTGTGTGATCCCATTTTTGAATGTGGGTTGTTGAATAAGGCTTAGTAATTAGTTAATTTGTCCATTGTTCGTGATTTATTTAATTATTACTAACTGGACACATTTCATTGTAGTTCTCCTTTTGAAATCTCACTTTTCAGTCAGTTTTTTTTCACATGCTTTTTCCATTTTTTTTTTACTTCTTTCCTGTTTGTCTTTCAGCAACACTAACTGTAGCTCCTCATTAAAAAAGCTTCCACCAGGATAGAATAATTGGCAAGAGGCTTGAATGGTTTGAATGGTTTTGGGTTTTTTTAAACCATCAGGCATTTTCTAACCACCATAAATACACGTGTGACTGTAAACAAATTATTGACTAACTTTTTAAAGGTAATTTTATGGCACTTTATCCATGACCAAACATACTCTAAGGCGATGCTTACTTGCAGGCTGTGTGAAGACTTCAACACCAATCAAATGTGTAACTTGATGGTGGTAAAGATCTGGGTTAGGCTTTGCAAATCCTATCAGACGAGAGCCTGAGAGCCTTAATTCAGGGCACAAGTAACTCCATGTATGTTACATTTAAACCAAATGGATAAATAGAAAGAATTTAAGGAAGTTTAAAGCTCTTCTGGTTGGGTCACAATGTTCACACAGCTGTGGGGAGCTTTCAGCCTATATATATATCTATACTGTATATATTCACACACTCACTCACACTCACACACAGATCACACAGTCAGTTCCAGTCAGTCACAGGGATGGGACCAGCATGACATGAGCAATTATAATCTTCCCAAAATACATCTCCCTCTTTACACAATCCCTGTCCGAGCTAATAGAGTCTGTAGTTGAGGATTTGTGTTCAGATCGCTGGAGGGAAGGAAGCAAGAGAGGGGAGACTGAAAGAGAGAGCCGGTTTAAACTCGCATGCATGAAAATGCAGAATGTGCCTTATTTAGTTTCTAATCCTGAGCCACACAAAAACATTCAACAGTGTTTTCTGTGATGGTTTCTAAATACAGATTTTTGGGTTCTTTTCTGTGCAGGGCAGTAAGTTAGAGAGGGAACGACAGGCTAACAGCCGTGCCTTGTTCTGCAGCGAGACAAGATGCTGAAAAAGAGGCTGAAACAGATAAACGTGTGAAATAGGAGGAGTGATTGTGCTTTTAGGAAAGGTAGAGAAGAGAAAGGAATCGTCTCAGCAGACGGGGCACACAGGGACAGAGAGGAAAAGATGACAGGAGAATGAAAGATGAAGATAAGTGAAGAGAAGAGGATATTGCACACTTGTTTTTGTGTCTTTGTGTTACACAGTTAGACCACCAATAAGACATTCGTGCAACAATGAATCACACTGTAGATTTAATTTGATGCCAATTCTTTAAGTAACAATTTAATTGTTGTACTTTTTGTGTACTGGGGATCAAGTGAAGCACCTCCTGCAATGACACAACACAGCCAGATGCAACCAGAATGTTTTGTTTAAAGTGTTCTTGTATAGTAGTCTCAGTTGCATAAAATAGTGTGATTGCATTGTGACCGAGCATCTTGGGTTCAGCTAACTGTATAAACTCCCAGTGAACACAGCCAGACCAGGATTGAAACATCCTCAGAGACCAGCGGAGGTCAGTTTGAAGACGGGGAATACGCTCCTGTGCTGACATGGTTTTCTTGCTGGGTGTGGTTCCCGGGGGCCCTGTCGAGCTGGCAGCCAAACCCAGCAGAACGTGGGGCGCCCGTGGCACCAGAGGTAGAGCTAGTCGTCCACTAATCGGAAGATTGGCTCTTCCAGTCCACAAGTCCAGGTGTCCCTGGGCAAGGTACTGAACTCCAAATTGTCCATGATGGCTGTTCCATCAGTGCATGACTGTGTGAGTGAATGGGTGAATGTTGCTAATAGTTGTAAAGGTGCTTTAAATAGATGTTAACTAAACACTAACTGCCATTAGCTCGATTAGCCCGAGAGAACACCACCTCAGTACGACCTCGATGCTGTACTCCCCGCCGGCCTCAGAGACTGTGTTCATGCTGGTGAATGGTTGTGTTCACTGGGAGGCAGCTAACGCCTAATGCTTCGTCATAAGTGAGAAATCGTTTGATTGGATGCAATTTTAGTAACACCCCCAAGCGCAGGATGTGTCATTAACCGTTTGAAATCATTTTCCAGAAAAAGATGAGCTCTGAAATGCAGACGATATCTATAAAACAGAAACAACTTTTTTGTCATCGCTGGACCATATAAGTGATGTATAGATCAACATTTATGTAATTAAAACACTTAAACAGCAATTTTGACTGAGAACTTTAATTATTGTGTTCACCCTACTGTTCGGTAGGTGGAATAAAACATCTGTATATTTGTACTTTATATGACTGTAGAGAAGAGTCTTCTTTCTGCCACATTTGATCCCTTTTGATTCGATGCTATAAAACAATAAAACACGACCATTTTCAAGGACAATGAATACTTTTTTATAGCCGCTGTAAAAACAGGTAGCATTTTATGACTTTATTTGACAGCCGACAGTAGAGGCACGACAGGACATGAGGTGAGACAGATGAGGATGACGTGCAACAAAAGTTCCCTGCTGGACACAGCAGATTGGCTACAGATAAAGCAGATTGGTTCCCTGTCCAATCAGGACAAGTAGTAAAATATTTTATTTTAGTTTCATAAGTTTTAACATGCCATGCTCGAAGAAACTCTACTTTTTATGATGAGGGACAGACTAGGGAGGAAAATGGGCTCCTGTATATACCCATTGTCTCCATGACTTGCATTAGATAGACTCCATTGATGGTTTTATATATTCGACACTCAAAGTTGATTGAACAAACTCCGATCACCTGCTCTGGAAACAGAGAGTTTACCATCTTGTCGTTAGTCGACTCAGAGATCAGATTCAGATTCAGTGTTTGTTGAACAGGCCCCCGTGCCATCACTCCAATGCTGCCGATACTCCAGATGGCCGGCTCGGCTCTGGCCTGAGTCACTTGATAAGAGTTTGTTGGTGGTGCCATAAGTTGATCTTCTCGTGACTGAGTGCCATAGCGCTGGCATGGAGAACTGGTGGACAGATTCTCTCCTAAAGCCCATTTTATCCTCTGGAAGGCTGGAATTGCGTATGAAATGCAGGGAGGAGGACATGAAGAGAGTGGGAGAGGGGTTTATTAGGTCAGGACCCTCCAAATGTCACCCACTTTCCTCCCTCCATCTGTCGGGATGTAGTTATTGTTCATGTCGCCTCCTAGCAGACCAGTAAAATTTGTGAAACAATGTGCAAAATGAAACCTGTGGTGACGATCGACGGTTTGGAGAGCATGTGAGGGATGAATGGAAGAGTTAAACATGGATAAAGGAGTTAAAAAGGATAAAGAGTCTGAGTGGAGGAGGATTAGCTGACGTTTTCTGCACTGAATTGTTGTGTTCCCAGGCTGCGTGTGTGTGTTCATGTTTGAGATACTGTAGATGTTTTCCTCAAAGCCAATATTTCATGATACGTTACCTTTTAACCAACACTTGTCACAGTAACCAAATGTTGGCTTCTTCTTCACTGTAGTTCTGATGCTTTGCTAACTCCTCTGACTTCATTAACTTGGTCCTCAGACACACACTCAGCTGTCGTTCTGGCAGCCTCGGTTTGCTGTGTTTGCACTTTTTGCATCATAGCGACTTCTCAGAAGCATGGATGCAAACACCTTAAGCTGCTCTCTGACGCTAAGTACTTTGCTCTTCTTGGTTCTGCACGAGGGAGGGTGCAGAGACCCGCAGAGACATGTCTGCCTGGCATATACTGTATATACAGCTAAGCTAACTTTAGCATTGGATTTAGCTATGTTTTTACTGTTGTGTTATAGAGCTCGCGGAGCTCTAAGCACTTTTTTCTTTCATCATTCTTTACCTTGCCTGCTTGCATCTATCACCTCTGGCTGTGTTGTCACACACAGCTGTTATCTAATTGATTGTGCTTTTAAAAGGTCAGCGGCAGCAAAGGTCAGGGTTGAAGTAACTTGATCTTTGAGCACAGCGCTTGGTGGAAATTTCGGGTGGTGTGCCATGCCAAGGGTAGTGCTTTCGCTCTCCCCAGGGCTGTGCTATTGTTTTTTGATAACCACTGTACCGCTTTACAGCAATAACCGCGGTCATGTGATGCCTACAGCAGGATTTAGCTCATTATCTCTCATTTATCTTCTATCATAATCTCATGTTGAGATCAGCAATAAGAAAAAATCTATACTGTCTCAGCCCTAGGCACTGCCAGCACTGTACCGCTGTTACTGCAAAATTGTGACCTAGCTGGAAGTCGTGGCCTACACGTGTCCAACCAAAATAGTTTTCAATAATCCACTTCACATCCATGTAAAGTTGGAACAAACATAAAACTTTTATGTACTTTTAAGTGTCATAAAATATCCACAGCGTCTTTATTGGGATAAAAAAATAAACAGGACAGGACACGGTTTGGAAACTACATGTGACTCCACAGCTAGTTTAGCTTCCAGTGGTTCCCCAGCTCAACAGCCCCACCAAAGCAAACGTGTGAGGCTGCACTCTATTAAAGGAACAGTCCGCAAGTTTCCAAACTGAACAAAGTAGCCCATTCTAGACAGGACATACTAACATTAAAGTCAAATCATTAAAAACATACATGATGTTTAGGCCACTGTTAGTATTTCAAAACCCCAAAACTACGATGCAAAATGTACATCTTAGTAAAGGAGAAATTAGGAAAATAACATCTTCATCATACAGCTGCATGTTTGGGCACCTTTAAGTTGCTGTGTGAGGCCTGTGCAGTCAGCAATGTGCACAACCCTCCATCTCTCTCTGCTGCCACGAATCAGTCAAATTTTCAAAAAAATTGAACATAAAGAGTGTTCACAGTGTTTTAATCGAAGCAGACCTCCAATTAAATATTGTAACTGACATGCAATGGTCAAAATTAATTATTTCAACAAAAATTATCATGAGATAATATTGCCTACGGCAACTTTGAAGCCTATGGAACCAAAATGTAAACTGACATTTGGATCAAAGGAGTTGAAAGCTAAATTTAACCCTAACTTAAACATTTTCTGGAATTTGATGTTGTGTATTTTTAAAGAGTAGTGTTGTGTATCTGGTTTTACTTTGTAATCACCACAGAGAAACTCCTCGTGGGTACATAACATACTGTACAGTATCAGAGACTACAGAGCCAAACATGTCACAGAACAATGAGCCTTTTGTCTGTGTGCTCGTGTCTGTTCATGACATTTTGTCTGTTATATTGATTAAAAAAATAGGACAAGGTGAAGCTCTAATAATTTCAGTGTTTTCATGGCAGAATTAGAGCATACGAGGTTCTCATGTCTCTTTGTGAATCACAGTGAAGAGCGTGTTTTGTAAACAGGACCATGAATTAACATAACCTGAAAAGCAAAGCTTGAATTTTATCTGACTGTTTTTTGCCAGTTTGACATCATGCTGAGTTAAAAAGACCAAAAAAAAATGTTTTCACTATAAATAATCTGAGCACTATCTGAGAACAATAATACACAATATTCTGTGCAGTATAAGTTTTAATAACATGTCCAATATTGCTTTTTATTATCATGATTATTATCATCATGCACAATATTACATTTAATATCATGTACAATTTTTACATTAATTATCTGGTGTAATATATCTTTTTATTAATTCTCAAGATCACTGCCAATGCACATTTTCTGTTAGCTTAGTTTTTTAAATTAAACTTATCTTACTTGTAACTACTTGTTATTTTATTAGGCACTGTTTCTTTGCATTTACTCCTTATACACTTATATTTTATATTTCATTATATATTTAATACTCTATTATTGTTATGATTACTGTAATTTTTTGAGCAAACTGGTACAAGAATTTCTGAACTTCCTTTGGGATTAATATCTTATCTTATCTTATCTTATCTTATCTTATCTTATCTTATCTTATCTGAAATTAAATTATCTTAAACCAGACAGTGTTGTGCAATGTGAAAAAGGTTGTAGAGTTAATGTGGATTGTGTGAAATCCCATTTTCTTTGATTTTAATCCAACACAAAGAGACGTTAACTCTGGGAAATGGTGCCGAGCCAGATTAGTGGTTTTGGTGTTGTATGAAAGGGATTTTGTCGTACTTATTGTATTTCAGTTTGTGTGTCCATTTGCATGAACAAGAGAAAAAGAGATCAGGAGAAACTGTTGCTTTGTTGGAAGATGCGAGTTTGGCAAACAACAAATTAAGAGGAAAACAATCAACTGAAGAGGAAGAACGATGAAGTTGGAGAGACGAGATCAGAGTGTGTTTGAGGTTAGGATATCGTTTTTGTTGACTATCTTAATGTGGATCAGCTCTAAGCTCTGAGTGTGTGCTTTGGTTTGAAAGGACTTTGTGACGACGGGGTTTAGGTGAATTTGGCTAAAACCGGCGACAAAGCCCCGTCACTTGTGCCAACCCACGTTTTGGTGTGTGCTGTGATGAAAGGCCTCTGGCAGCGGACTCAACCTTTTCTCGTGGAAACTGATATGGAACTAATCCACGGAGGCCAAAAGCATTTCAAAAGCTTTTTAAATAATATTCACCAGCGCTCAACCACACACACATATATGGTCCTATAGAACATCGTCCCCATGGAGGGACATTTTACACTTCACAGTCATGAGAGAATTTACAGCGCTGGAGTTGAAACAAGCATTTAAGAGCACTGATGATACTGAGACACATTTTATAGTCAATGGGGACTTAATTAATTTTCCAGAATGTAGCGTCCATCGCAGTTCTGCTTTGTGAGCCGATTCTGAAATGCAAATAAGCCAACAAGCAAAGTGTGACATTATTCTCTGTGTCATTTCATTTTAAGCTCTGCAGCAATTGTGATTTGTTCATTATTCACTTGGATAAATGTTGTAATGTGATAAAGGTCTGCCCAAATTATAGAGGAGCACTGTCTAGCGTAAAAGATGAGTCTTACACTTAAATATGAATTATAATTATTTTGCAATATAATAAAATATACAAAATTTAACGGGAAAAAATGGGGTTTAAAGGGACAGTTCACCAAAAAATCAGTGTGATCAGGTTTGGGTCAGATTACTTTGAAATGTAGTGAGGAACTGAAATTAGTAGCATAATCCATCGGATGACAAAAAATGTAATCTAATACATGGAATACATTTGGATTACTTCAAAATATGACATGAAAAAGTTACATCCTATGCTTTTGATTTTTTTTTCTTTTTGCTGACTCTCCATGTGTCGCTTTAAAGGCCTCCCAGACTGTCTGTAGTGATGCCACAGAATTCAAGTTTAACTAAAAAAAATTCTGATATTCTCTCTCTTATCAGTGACACAAATTTCTCATCCTGTAAAAGCATGTTGTCAAACTGCCACAGTTTTGTTTTATGTACATTAAAACAGGGACTGAATGTTATGGAATCTCTGATTATAACTCACATCCTCAGTTAGTGGCTGAGACAATAATAAATGGTCTACGCCTACAATAGGAGTTCTGCTCTTTGGAATAAAAAGTGCATTCACGAGAGAGTAAATTACCACAGTGCCACCAATCAGTTAAACCCAACATCTTCTGAAGTTCTTTGAGAGCAGCAGAGAGAGAATTATCTGCAGGGAGGTGATGAGAATGGTCTCACGGGGGGTCCTTTACCAAATTAAAATCCCCGCCAAGCAGAACAGGGTCTCTCATTAATCATGATAAAAAGGGAAGTTAAAATTTGAAAGAACTCAACTTGCCCAGAGTTGGGGGCAAAGTGTGTACAAGTTTTTTTGTTTGTTTTTTGGCACCATAAAAAAAACTAAAAACTAAAAACTAAACTGGATGCAGCCACAAGAAGTTTGACAAATATTCACTTTCAATGCAACTAAATGCATCTTTGCATTAGGTTCTTTTTTTGTGGGGCAGTTGAAAATCCCATGTGTCTGATGTGCATTTTATGAGTAGAGAATATTATTGCTTATCATGAAAAAAATATATGCACATTTTTCAGAGGTAATCTGGACTGATTATATTCCCTTATTTTTTGTAATCTGATTGTGTAATCCCAATTACATGTAATCTGTTACTACCCAACCCTGCTCAAGATAATCCATGGTTTTGTATAGGCACAACTTTCTTTGTGGTAGAAAGAAAGTAGTTCTGGTAGATTCTACTGTAGTAAGAAAATAGTTCCTGCATGAAACTGCTCACAATAAAGTCTGTGGATTATCCTGAGTAACTGAGTCATGATTTCTGGAAAGAAACATCGCTGTTGAGTTTTTCAAATGCATTTTTTTGTTGCTTTGAGCACCACACACTGAATGTTCTTTAGTCCCATGATACTGGAGAGAAGACAGACATCTCTGCGGCCGGTATCTCCAAAACTCCGCGGCTCACACCAAAAAAATCTAGATAGATAAACAGTGCTGCAGACCAGAGGGATGCGTTTTTGGGTGAACTGCCCTTTTACTACATTTGCTTGTTGAAGGTTTATTCTGTAAATCCGGCATGTATGCTGTTGGTGATGGATTCATGTTGCCTTATGCATGCTGTAGAAAATGTCTGTGCAGCGGCTGGAAGGAATGAAGGTTTCCACTGTGGTTCTGAATCATCTGTCTTCTGCAGGACTCACACACGCACTCGCACAAGTGTGTGACTTTGTGGTTGTGCATACCCGCTTGTTAAGACTTCTCACACGCTCTCATCACAAACACTTGGACATGCATTTACACGAACGCAGCGCAAAGACAAAATCCAGAGGACAAGAGATGTGACAGGTACGTTCGTCCAGATAAAACTACACGTCTTCTCTCTGATACGTGTCACTCTGCAGACACTGTGCACTTCTCAACACTCGATATGTTTTTCATCCAGAGCTCCTCTGCTTTTTTTCACTCTCGTAAACACACTCAGTTTGTGGTTTGGGGAAGCGGAAACAATCACAATTGCTGGAATAAACATAATAAACAGATTTTTTAAGTGATTGCTTATTGGAACTGGAAAATGTTTAAAAGACACAAATGCCTCTTCGATCAACTTGCCATAATTACTGCAGCCTGCTTATGAGGATGACAATGTTTTTCAAATTAAAGAGGCTGTAACATCAGAAATCAGGGGCTGCGTTCAGGACAGCCCTCTGCGTGCTGCTTTTCAGAGGAGCATGCAGTATGAAACTGTTACATCAACGTGTTTTGCAGTTTGCTAGGCCGGGCTTCACCATTGTCTGGTTTTGGAAAGAGGAAGTAAACAATAAAGGTTTTCCTTTTTTTCACTTTTACAGTTTTTTTTGCTCATAATGTGATAGACAATATTCATTTAGGATGACAAAGATTGCTTTTTAGCAAAAACAAGCACACAATACATCAAAACAAGCTAACAATACCTCAGCAGAGTTGTCAGAATTCTGTGAGCTGATCTCATGTGCACCTGATAACAGCAAACCACCACTACAGTGTAATATCCCCTTAGCCTCGAAAAGTCATAAGTGCAGATTTTCCCGATTTTCCCAGAGATGAGCATTTATCTGACAGATGTGTAACCCAGACTGATGACTGGAAGGAACCAGACTCACCAGCGTTTCGTTGCATTATGCCTGCGAATGTATTGTGTTTGAGTTTGTTCCTGCTGCTTTTGAAGTGTAATATTATTGCTGTTATCCTCGTTTCAGTCAATCCAGATGCCTTTTCATCAAACTTGCAGACTGAGGTTGACTGATGTCCATGTTTGGCCAAATGGTCAACATTTCCCGCTCGGCAACAGCTGCATAATTTCAACAAAATACATCAAAAAGGTGAGAGAATAACAGCGATATGAAAATCAAATAAATCTTACAGTTGTGGGCCTGGCTTTCCTCTGAAGTTGTCTGCTGTGTTGACTACAGTGGTCTGTGTGACTGTGGGAAAAGAGCAGAGTGAACAGACGTCCCCATTTTCTGAGGAAAGTCCCTGTTTTTGGTGGCCCGTCCTTTCCTGAAGCTGTCCCCAGAAATGTCTGTGTTTTTAACTGTGTTGAAGAAGACAAGACAGGACAAAGAGTGAGGGAATTCTTGAGGAAATTCCGTATACTTTGTTAAATACTCACCCCAAGTTTCTTAAGATCTGTGGACCTTTTATTGATTACATTAGGAGGGAGAGGTGTCATACTGGGATGTAATCATGCTGGACTGCATTGTGCTGTGCTGTGCTGTGCTGTGTTGTATCACTGTGTTGTATATTCTTCTCCGGCCTTCCTTGACCTCACTCTGTCCTGGCAGTATGGACTCTTTCAGTCAATGTAAGGTGCGTTTTGTTGTGTCTGTCTATTTTTATACCGTGTTGTGTAAAAAGAAAAATGTAAATGCAAAAATGGGGTGAGAAATGAGACTCTGTTTATTATTATTTTATCATTAAAGACTGGAGAGGAAGCAGTTATCCATCGACCTGCATCATAGTTTATTAAAGTACAACAGTTACCATGTGCAAAATAGCTGGAATTGTCCGCTTTTTTATTTAGTAGATAATAACATTGGATATTCTAATAATATTTTAACTGCCGAGCTGGAAATGTCATTTCAGAAATCCGGTGACCTCAGGAAAGAGGGCTCTCTGAGCGGACTGGCCAGCTGGCCGCCCCTGCAGGCACTTCCCTCAAAAAATTCTCAGAAGTAACTTAAGTGATGAAATAGTAGGCAGAATTTGCAAAAACAAAACAAAACAGCCCTTCCTGTTGACCTGACTGGTTGTTGCGATTGTTCCAGCGCATTGCATTGTGGGATGTATTTGGCAGAGTAGACTGGTTTGATTCAAACTGGAGTTTTTTTTCCAAATCGGTATGACATCCAGGTATTTTTTGGCATACTGCAGATACTGGTGAGTATAGTTGGTGGTAAAGTGACCAAATTTCTGTTTTATTATCACAATACCACAGAGGAAAGAGTAGATTATATTTCAGAGTAACTTCTAACTATAAAACCTTTACAAGTGCACCACTACGCCAAGTCAACTACTACTTCTACACATAAAAACTACACTTTAATATCCACAAATTTACACTGCCTGCCGCTGTAAGCTGAGGAGAAAGTCTGCCATGTGTCCAATTATGGAAGCTTATTTTTCATACCTCTTTTATTTTGGTGAAGGTGTGGTGATGTACGTCTAATGGATTGTTTCAACAGGAGTTCTGCTCTGTGTTAAAACATAAAACACGCAGTCTACATGCTCACAAAGATCCGCTTTTATCCCTCACGCACACATGAAGACACATAAACAGAACATGTGTGCATATGTTTATACACAGACACACACACACGGAGGAATCTGTGCGTTCAGTCACATCCAAACACAAAAGCGCGAGAAATGGTTTTCACCTGGTGTGGATTGAGTTTCATCCTTTCAGCCATGTGAGTTTATTAGCTGCTTAAAACATTACCACAGAGGGAGTTTCCCCTGCACTCCGAAGTGCTGCATTCCTCACAGTACACACACACACACACACACACACACGGGGGAAACCAAACCTTCACTTTCCATCCTTCTGTCTCCATCAAGCCAATCTCTTTCGCTCTATTACACCAGCGCACACACTCCTGCTTCACTCACTCACAACTTGCAGACACCCACACACTCCTGTAGGTGTAATGTTACGATGCAGCCTGTTAACATTCCCGGGCCGGCCGCTGAAGCTTTCCAGATTGTCCTGTTTATACAAACGCTGCCACAGTGGAGCGGCGGAGACGGCGGAGGCAGAGGGATGGAGGATCGAGGCCGCACGGCAAAAAATATATAAACACACATGCGCAGGCGTGCACGAGCTGACATGCAAAGAAACACATGTGCATCCTTATACACAAACACACAAAACTCTGCGTACCGTGGGTTCGTTTTCATGTGCAAATCGGCGTCCAGACACACTCGCCCACAGTTACCATACATCCTGCAGAAGGACCCTCGGCTCTCCGTATCTCATTAAACCGTTGAAATGTCAGCCTCGTTAAAGTGGCCTATTTGATTTAATTGAGAAGCAGAGTGTAAATAAATGCTTCAGTCCAGTTTGTTTTCACTGCTCTCTCCAGCACTCTGCTCTCATTCCAAACCAATTCATCAAAGAACCCTTCACTCTCTACGGCTTTCTTTATTTCTTACTTTCTTTTTCTTCTCCTTCTTTCCATCTTTTGCCCGGAGTCCTTTTTTTTTCATTCTCACCTTTTCTTTGTCACTTTCAATTTGCAAAGTCTTCTCTCTTCCTTGCTCTCTCACTGAGGACAAAAACCTGAATATAACCGAACTGATTCTTAGCTTTAATTTTAAGGAGCAATATGTAGCAACTGCATGTGCAAAAATGATTACTGCAGTCCACGTAGCGAGTTGGAGCCACAGACCAAATATTAAATAGGTTGAAATCCCGTTTAATGTACA
>JAJHUR010134659.1:0-13164 GCA_027495735.1 Lutjanus campechanus
CATGACATGAGTTCTGTTTGGAGTATGTTTATTTTCATGATTTATTCCTTAACCAATTCATTATTGAATTTTTATTTTGTGAGTAGCGTAAAGTGGACTTCAGCTTGAATCTCATTACACAGTGCTGCGTCATAAAATGATAAATAAATGAACCCTGTAACCTTGTAAAAGATGATTGAGTTTACAGTCCCTCAGCTTTGAGAGCCCTCGATAACAACAGTGTATTGGAAACCTAATTTCCAAAACGATGCTTATAATTGTGTTTCATGTGAATGTGAAATGACTAAAGCTTTTTCAGAGAAGACCCAGTACAGGAGAGATGAGGAACAACTGACTCACTGTTTATCATTATAGATGCCCAATTTTATTGAAATAAAATGAAAACAGTCGCTTACATAAAACGAGCTATGAACAATTAAAGTTTTGTAAAGTTTCCATCAGCCTTAAAAGAGTTGTTTACTGTGAATCTCGGTTTCTGTCTGAGACAGAGTTGTTCATATTCATCAATATTCAGTGCACTGACATCCAACACTGGAGCAACATTAATTTTTAATTTGAGCGATGATCCCCCCCGTAAGAGTATAATCTCTGGGAGGCTGAGGGCTGGAAAGATTTCTGAAACCATCACTGAAATCCAAACTGAGCGAGACGTTCCTGGCAGAGACGGTCGCAGTGCAGTGATGAAAGTCTGCTGGCTGAGAGCTGAATCCCCTCCGGACCGACAGACAGGAAATATACTGCATCATCATTTTATGATGTTTGATGGATCCACGAGTCACTGCGAGATGAAGGGCCGTGATTTAGTGTGTTCGCTGGAAGAGCCTTCTCTCAACCAGACGCTTCTGTTTGCATTTTTCTGAACGGTATCAACAGACTGCAGAGTGGAACGGGCCTGAACCTGTTGCTCTCAGATGACGAGTTTACTGAGGACGTAGAACAAGTTCTCCTCTGATGGATCCCAGTGTCTGTTCCACTGAAGAACGTTTGACCCTGATGGGACTGATGCCAAAAACTTTACTCTTAATGTTTCAGAACATTAAGATATTTTCTGCCACTGGACTCGAGTATCACAGTTTGAAGTGTCCACATACTTTGACTTTGACTCTTTTGAACCAGGAGTGGCTTTTTATGTCGGGGTGGGAGAGAAAATCAATTCTTGGATGCATCGTGACATGGATGTTGACAATTCTGGATCCAGTGTTGCCAACTGTTTTCCACTGAATGTGGCTGGTACTGGCTCCAAATGTAGCCAGATGATGTCAGACACTCGTACTGATGATGTCATCACTCAAGCACTGGCATAAAGTTTGTGTTGGTTGCAGCGAGTGTTACGCTCCGGTCCAGGGGAACCCTTGGAAAATATGAATAGGTGCTTCCCCGAGTCTTCCCCCTCCAAGAAAGGCCAGCAACACCAAATAAGCCAAGTACAAACTGAGCAGTTTTTATTTTGCTTCAGTACAACAAAACTCTCTAAATTAACCCTAACTTGCCTAAACAAAAAAAAAATCTAAATAAATGACAAATTACAAACCTACCGCCCTAAAAAAAAAAAAAGAAAGAACAACAGGAGAAAAAGGATTTAAAAGAAAAAGGTTTCTCCCTCCGACCAAACCTCCCGAATAACACAGTTAGTTCACCTTCAGCCATATAAAAGATACACAAATCTTTAGCAAAGTAATCACAAACTCACTTTAAAGTAAAAAAGAAAAGTAAAAGGCAGAACTGTCCTCCTGTCTGCGAGCCTGGTGCTAAAGAGGGAGAGAGAGACCCCGACGCTGTTTGTAGAATAAGTCGCTAAATTTGTTGCTACTCGCTTTTTGGAAATAAAGTCACTAAATCTGGCGACAAAGTCGCTGAGTTGGCAACACAGAAGGAAACGCTCTGATGAAGGTTTGTGCCAAAACAGGTAAGTGTTTGTTTATTTCGATGTGAACCAAATAAATAAGTGAAATGTGAGTATTTTGTCCTCTTTGAGTTGAAGACTTGAGTTGTGCTACTGTTTTAATTTTTTGGAATATGCTCGCTGGATTTTGGGTCCAGCTCTCCACTGAGAACAACACTGTTGAAGCACAGCCTCCTTTTCTAAATCCAGACCCGCGACGCTGTTTGTAGAATAAGTTGCTAAATTTCTTGCTACTCCTTTTCTGGAAATAAAGTCACTAAATCTGGTGACATAGTTGCTAAGTGGAGAACACCGTCTGGACTGATTCACAAATGTTAAAAATGAATTTATAACATGGCGACAGAAGGAAGAAGGCACGACTCAATGCGAGAACTGTGTAGCATCTGAACAGTCTACAGCACACACGAGTTATTTTGGAGCTGTTGCTTGTAATTCATTGTCATGAAAGACAGCAGCTGCAAGCACGTTTCAATTTAAGATATTTATAAATATTTTCAGTCTGCGCCTCCTCTGCATCGTGTACGACCGTGACTTTCCCTGACGGTGCAGCAGAGAAGCTGTTCTCCTCTGCTGGAGACACGACGTTAAAAACACAGCAGAGCATTTAGTTATTCTCATCCAGACAGGAGACTGCATTCAAATGAATGAATGGGGGCGGAGGTTTAGCTCGGTTGGTAGAGCATCCGTCCCATGTACTGAGGCTGTTAGTCCTCTGCAGCGGCCGCTGGTTCGACTCCCACCCTCGGCCCTTTGCTGCGTATCATCCCCCTTTCCTGTCCACTCTTCAACTGTACTATCTAATAAAGGCACAAAATGGCCAAAAAAATAACTTAAAAAAAAAAAAAGAATTAATTAATCAGTGCAGTTAACGTTTCAAAATAAAAAGGCTGCAGACCATTTATATATAGTATTTATAGTTTGGAGCAACAGACTGAAAACTACACTCCCAATCAAACTGGACTCCCGAGTCAGTGTTTAACCGACAGAAGATGGTGGTCGACATAAGGGGACGGGGAAATATTTGATTCTGAATCAATTCTCAAATGTCAAGAATGGATTTTCTAAATGTTTGTAGACAACTTGATGTTGACAGAATGAAAAAGATGGAACTTAAATGTGGGGCGCTGCAGCACTCGGACAGCCTGCACACCCGAGTTACCTCGTAAGGAAGAGATGTACTTCATCTCCTCTGAAGGCAGCAGTTGCAATCATGTTTTAATTTAGCGTCTAAATTATTGCATGTGCAAAATGAGCGTGAAGTTTATTGTGAATACTTCTGACACAATCACCCAGACCGTCACCGAGCGTCTGGTATCAACTGGTCAGACATCTGATTATTTGCTGGTCAAATTGACACACATGTTCTGAACGATGGTTCGTGTCATGTTCGTAAGAGGAGCAACGGCCTCCAAGACCAGGATTAAGACCAGAGAGACGAGTCTGGAAGGAGACAGGAGCTAAACAGCTGATCAGGCTAACCTGAGCGAGCACGCTGCTGTTGACAGATATTAAAACTGACTTAAAATCTCACCTCCAGTTCTCAGTGAAGAATAGACGACTCGTGTTGACGTGTCTCTTCCTTCCCTTTTTTCTCTCATTATCATTAATTATCACTACAGCAAACTGTGGCACTACAACAGTTTTATTTTTTACCTCTGCTTCCCATGAGATCCTGTGAGATCGTCCTCCCTCTGCTACACAATCTTAAAATACCCTGAAGTGTGTGATGGGACATGCTTTTAAATTCTTAAAGTTGATTTTAAAACTCTGCTCAGCATCAGGGAAAGAAGAGGACACGGTCTGGTAGTCAACCTGAAGTATTTTATCATGAAGGTGCTGTTTGACTTTTCATTAAAGAAAAGTTACAGAGATGTTTGTGTATTCTGTATTATTCATAATCAGAAAACACTGGCAGGTCAGACTTTTAAAAAGAATGGAATCAGACAACAAACTTAAACTTAAGATGTACGGTCTGAAGGAATGATGGCGCCGTCTGGCTGTGCTAACAGGATGCAGAATTATTGTGAGACACTGGAAAGCGTCCACACCTTCATCTTTTACACACTAGATCAAACTAATGTCCAACGTAGCAAGTTATTAATGAGTCATATCGAGACTCTCAGGACACCAGGACTCGTTCTTGGACGATGTCCAAAGACTGATCTCACACATCGTGTAAAATGAATATCAGGTGATGAAGCCTGTTGTTTTTCTGTGGTTTTCTTGTTTCTTTTCTTTTTTCATGTTTATTTATTTATTTACTTTTAGTTTATATACTGTCTTGATATTTGCTGATAAATCTTATCAGGAGTGTTAGATGGGGGTGGGGCGTATTCACAATGTGAAAACATCCTCAGATATATCTTACAATGCTCATGTTATGACAAAATGTTGACTTAAATATCAATCTGAGAAAACTGCAGTTGGTGCATTTCTAGAGTTGAGCCTGGTGATGTCACACCTCCACCTCCTCCTATGAGAAAGATGATTCACTTAAAAAGTGATTGATATTTGTTTTTTGATTGACAGAGGACTGCCAGCCTCTGACTGGCCAAATTACCTGCTGTCAGACAGATTTTGCTAAAGGAGTCTGGTTTCTTTTGAGAGAATGATATTTATCTTATATGACAGTGGAAAATATTCCAAATTTAGCTTATTAAAACATGTTTTCCTGCTGATCCTGTCCACAGCAGTACTTTGCTTAGCTTCCTACACCGGTACTCCTGCTGCTTCTCCAAACTGTGGGCTGCCATCTTCTGCAGGTAATCCTCATACAACCACACTTCAAACAATCTGAACTATCCTTTTAAAGCTTCCATCAGGGTAAAATGTCTACTTGTGCACAAAAAGCGTCTTATTGTCTCTGACAAATGAACTAAAGACGGCCTCTCTTTATCTCCTCTTTACTGCTGGCAGCTTGTGAGCTGAGAATGAGTGCAGATGTATCTGGGTTAAAGACGACACTTCAATAAGCAACCTGACAGGATGAGTAAACAGCGCTGACTCGTCGCCGTTCTATATCTGCTTTTAAAAAAACAAACAGATCTACAGCACGCCACCGCCTGCGGGTGCCTCCCTGACCCACATGCAGGAGCAGGAAAAGACAGAAAGTCTGTGTGCATGTTGGGAGCTGCAGGGTTGTGACACCGTGTGACACAACAAACCTAAATACACCAGAAACACAAGTGAGTCAGGCAGAGCCACGATGCACACTAAACCATTCTTGCTGCAGCTGAACTGTGCAGATATAAAGAAAATAAAGACTTTTGACAGGTTGAAGAGCCTGATGAGACGAATGTGTACTTGGATGAGCCAGCTGAGGGAATTCTTGGCTTCTCCTCCAGCACCGGGTTGCCAGTTTAAGCAGCTTGGGGAGGCCGGGGACTGTATCTACTGAACGGCAGGCAGGTTTTAGATGGCTTTGTCACGTTTCAAGATGCATTTTTAATCACGGCTCGGCGCAGCGTATCGCCCCGCCACCCCCGGCTCAGAAAACACCAGGGTCAGCAAAGAGCGCTGGCTGTTCGCTCTCCATGCAAAATGAGTTTTGACAGTGTTTTCTGCTGATTATAATGAGAACAAATTGAGCTTTAAGTGCGCTGGCTGATGATGGAGCGTGTGGTCGTTAATGCGCAGCCCTGCGGGGTCAGTAAACAGCCTCACACAGAAACAGCCGCGCAGGACAAACCTAATTAATGCACCAACATAAGCAGTTAAAAATGACATTTATACATACAGCAACTACACAAACACCCACACATTCACACACAGACTGGATTAACTCAGGTCCCCTGTCATTATACATTCATGTGAGGAAGTTTTAATAACTTAAAGTAAACACAACTGATTAACTGAAGCAGAGTGAAGCCCTGAAGACATCGCAAACTGATCTGCTGCACAGTGATTGGTCGTCTTTGAGGACAGGACGTCATCTGACAGGAAATATGGATCACAATAAGCTTGGGCGGTATCTTTTTTTTTTTCCAGGGGTGGAAGTAACTGATTACAAATACTCAAATGACTGTAATTACAGTAGTTTTTTCGGGGGGAGTGGATTTGCAAGTCTGTACTTTTACTTGTACAGTATCTTTTTCCTCAGAAACAGCTGAAGTACAAAACTGACTGATTCCTTTTTCAAGCATTAGTATTAATTGTTTGGACAATTCAGGTCAAAACCTTAAAGGACAACTCTGGTATTAGATCTGTGAACTAAAAAGAAGTAAGATGATCATCTCAGCCTGATTATCTGAGCCTGTTTGAGGAGGGCTGCATTCCTTCTATACAAATAAAGAGTATTATTATCAATTATCCTTTAAAGTGCACTTGAAAGACAGAAAGATCTGATTGAATCATTTGTTTTTTCACAGTGAAACAGCTTTTATTTCAGGAGATGAACTTTAAAAAAAAGTGCGTGCACGTCTTCATTCACTAGATGTTCTATATTTTTCCTGAGCAGCTCAGATGAGGAACCCTCGGACCAGAGTTCTGTGCAGCAGGTTCTCCAGTTCTCCTGACAGCAAACACAAACAGTTGTTAGAGAGTCAGAAGCTCTGAGCAAACAGAGAAACAGCCAATGACATGACACAAATAAATGACATATTTGAGGAGCTGAGAGTTTAAATACATGTGTGCAGTTATAACAGAGTGTTAATACATGTGACATAAAGACATGACTCAGAGCAGCAGCTGCTGTTTGTCCAGGGCGGATCATGATCAGGTGGACGTGGGCTGGAAACCACGGCAACAACTGACCGACAACAACCTCTGACTTGTTTCTCCAGGACGACCACCGTCCACACAAGGAGATGAAACAGGAGACACAGAGACGCTGAAAATCACTGCTGTCACACTCAGTGTGTCCAATCAGCTGCTCACTGTCGTGTTTCTGAGGTTTTTGTCTGCAGCTGCAACCAGAATAGATGTTTGCAGTTCGGTTTAAAGATGTTGGTTTTGTCTGTTGCACAGTTAGTAGAAAAGACACTGTTGTTCATCGCAGACAAACACACACAAACACACAGTGTCCATGTCACTCTACTCAACAGTAATACAACAGTTGTCATTACAGACTCTGTTTGAACAAAAACAATCAGCTGGTGATTATTGCAGCCACCTGTCGTCTCCACCGCAGCTCATCGTTCAGAAGCTGGACTCAGTGAAACGCTGTCAGCTGTGTCAGTTTAACTCGAGCGGAGCAGCTAAAACACTGGACGACATTAACGCAGTAATTATCATTTAGCAAATATCTAAGAAAGATTCATGTTGTTGTGCCACTGTTCCAACAGCTCACTACTCCAAAACTCCCTGCCTTTCTTTCCTCGCCAACATTAAGAAGTTGCCATGCAGTGTCAGCATTTTTGACCAAATTCACTGATTTTTAGGTTAAAGGTTTTTAAGGTTAGCTGTGTGTGTCCCCTGCCTGGGGGCTGGTGCGCCCTCTGCCCAGGCTGCAGTGCGACCAGCCCCGCTCTGTGCCCGGGCTCGGTGGCCTGGTCACGGTGCTCGCTGCCCTGCAGATCTGCTGCTGAGCACCAGCAGCAGTTGACAGAATATCTCATCACTAGTGGGGAAACAGTTAAGGAGACTCGCCTCTAACATCAAGAACATATGTGCAAAAGTGAAAGGCAACAGGAAGGATGAAAGACTGGATGGATGTTTTCCAAAGCTCAGGTGACTCTGGTTATTAAAATGCTCGTGGTGTCGTCTGAGACGCGACATGACTGAGAGTCACTTCAGCAGCGATCTGGAAAGTAATCAGGCCAATTTGTTACCTAAATGACTCGTGTCCCATCGGAGAAGTGCCGGTCTGAAACCAGCTGAGTGATTTGTCATGCTGACAGGAACAAAGCTGAAGCAGCGCCGTGAACAGCCGGGCTCGGCAGTGACTAAACAAGAAATTACAACAACTTCTGACCTGTGCAACAACAGTCTCACACACACACACACACACACTGCTCACAGACCCACAGAGAGTTCAGAAAGTTTCAAGTGTTATTAAAGAGCAGAGAAGTGTCCACGAGGAGAGAAAATCCATCACTCATCGTCACTATCACACCGATTCTCCAACAGCAGCTACTGAGATTCATTATTTTAAGACTGGACAGCAAAATGAACAAAGTTTGAACGGAAATAATCTCTTTAAACACATTTTTGCATATTAATGGTGAGTCTTCAAAGAACAAGACTACAAGTAGTGCACTTTTAGTAGTCTGAGTAGTTACATTTGACCGGACTTTGGTCTGCGTGGAGAGAAAAAGAGGCTTTTGCCGAAATGCAATCTTGGAACCCCTTGGCCATCGTCTGACGATAATTTAGCTTTTTATCAGGTTTTTTTTGGTGATAAAAAATTTATCTTAAATGTATTTTTAACCTGCAACTAAATAGTTTCATCTGTGCATAGCTATGCAGAACCAGTCAATGGTAGTTCCTCCACTGTCATCTTTGGAAGAAATTACTTCTAATAACTGTAACAGTAATGATCGTTAATCTGCAGCCGGCTTGAATCTGGGTCTCATGAAACTTCAGTATCCAAACTTGCAGCAGGACAGACTTCAAAGTCAACATTTCAAATAATGAACAGTCTGTAAGGAGGCTCAGACACAAACAGTCAACACTAATTTAAAGTTGCTCCAATATAACTGGTTGATGTGGACCAATATAACCCGTCAAATACAACAAATATAACAGCAATGCACCCGACACTTGTTTAAAATGTAATGAAGCTCGGGGACACTGACACTTTGTATCTGGGAGTGTGGGAAAAACAGAAATTCTGGAGGGAGGTGATCCGACAAAACAACAGTTTTGTCAGTGAATATTTCATTAAAACAATACTGATGCACCTGCATCCAACACATCTCAAGTTTAGACCCAGAGAATACACATTTATTGATTTTGCTGGTTCACCTTCAATTGGTGTGTGGGTCAAGAATATGGCACAATGTATGTCACTGGAGAGAATAACCAGCACTTTAAAAAACAGAATGGATGTTTATGACGGAATCTGGAAACTATTTAGTGACTTTATAGAAAAAGGAAATACAGATGAAGCTTCTACAGGAGGAAAATTCAGAGCAGGACACTAATGACAGACCGCAGACGGGATGGAGGCGTATTTTGAAAAATGTTGGTGCAATGATGTTACTTTTGCCATGTGCGGTACATATTTATGTTGTTAGAGGTCCCGGTGAAAGCAGATGTGAAGAAAGAGGACAAATGTGAGTGTGTGTGGAGGTGAGATTTGACTTTGTTAAAGTAAAAACTTAGAGTGTAAGTGAACTGTTGTCTGTGCATAGAAAAACCAACAAAGACATTATTTAAAATTAAAATATGTGAATATAGATATGTTGTGTTTTCAGACAAGTTTCTACCATTTGCATGCAAAGTTCAGAGGTCAGAGCACGGCAGCGAAAACATGGACATATTTATCATTTTAATATATAAAGAAACCAGACAAGCATGGTTCTGTTTTATCCATCTATCTGTTCATTAAATGCCCAATGAGGAGCTCTTAATTTAATTTAATCTTTCCTGAGGAAAGATTTAATCTTTCCTGAGGTCTATTGCACAGTAAAACTCCGGTAACATGTGTGAGGTCAAAGTGGAAGCAGGAAGTCAATCTGTTCGTTTACAACTGGTGTAACGAGCAATAATAAAAGTTTTTGCTTCCTCCGGCTCTTGTTCCACTCTGATGTCTCCGTGGCTCCACATCTCAGGAGTAAAGTTACTGACAGGACTGATGGTTAAACTACAAAAATAAGAGCCAAGTTCTCCAGACTTGCTAAGATTTGGGCTGCGATCACATCTGTCAGACTGGGTTATTAATGAGAGGACGAGAGCAGAATGAAGTGGAATACAATTAGTAATCAGGAGAAAAAGGAGCAGTCCACTCAGTTTACCTGAGTGACGCGTGTCGTGTTCTGTCAATAATGTCACCTTCAGTGTGTGAAACTTTGTGCAGGTTTCTGAAGTTTCGTGCGCTGCCATTTGAGTCTGACGGACGAGCGTCATCATTTATCATTCTTGTCAAAACAACTGAAATCTCTGGAGAAAAAAACAAAGTCAGCGTACCTGCCAGGGACGGTGTTTTATTGGACATCAGCACTGAGTGTCCCTCTGGGTGGACTGACAGATAAACGTCCTTCATATGGGTCCAGACTCTGTTCAGACTTCTGCAGGAGACAAAAAGTCAAACCACAAACATTCAAATAAGTTCTTCTATGATGTGAAACAGCTGAAGTGTTTTACTGCTGTAATCTCAGACAGTTCAGGTAAAGATTATTAACCAGTGACATCTGTGACTCTCTGAATAATTATTCATTAATCTGATATAAAGATGATAGTAAGAGAATAAAGAGGCCACAGCTGATAAACTTTACAGCCTTCTGCTTCATTTCATCTGTTAACTGCAGTATTTTAATGAGGGTAACAAATAAAAAAAATTATATTAATAATCATTTTAAGATTGCTGGAGCAACACTTTCTGTGTTCAGTACATTTCCTTCCTCATAAAACATTTGGAAAGCTAAAAATTCTGTTTCCAGCAGCTCAAGTGTGAATATTTGCTCTCTTTTTAAAAGTTCTGTGATATTAAACTTTTATCATTTTGGCTGTCGGATTGTATAAAATTATTTAAATAAAATACATTAAAATAAATGTTTCATTTTGCACTCTGGAAAGCTGTGATGGACATTTTGTTTCTATTTTCTGACATTGACATGACACAAACATCAGATTAATCTATAATGAAAATAATTGTTTGTTGTAGCTGTGTGTAAAATTATGATTCTAAAAATCATTAAACTGTGATATCACGTCATATAATTGTAATTGAACAGTACCTCAAAACCAGTCTTGGAGAGGAACAGATTACATGTATATGGAGCACGTGATTTGGAAACAAAAAAGGTAACTATATTCCATTAAAGTTATGGATTAAAGAAAAAAAGATATAATCAGATTATAGATACATTTAGGCTGGTAAAGATGGGAATTGAGAATTTTTCACTAACATATAGCTACACAAACCAACCGCTAATGTTAGCTACACAGACAGCTGCTAACATTAGCTACACAGACCAACCACTAATGTTAGCTACACAGACCAACTGCTAACATTAGCTACACAGACCAACCACTAATGTTAACTACACAGACCAACTGCTAACATTAGCTACACAGACCAACCGCTAATGTTAGATACACAGACCAACTGCTAACATTAGCTACACAGACCAACCACTAATGTTAGATACACAGACCAACTGCTAACATTAGCTACACAGACCAACCACTAATGTTAGCTACACAGACCAACTGCTAACATTAACTACACAGACCAAATGCTAATGTTAGCTACACAGACAACTGCTAACAATAGCTACACAGACCAACCACTAATGTTAGCTACACAGACCAACTGCTAACATTAGCTACACAGACCAACCACTAATGTTAGCTACACAGACCAACTGCTAACATTAGCTACACAGACCAACTGCTAATGTTAGCTACACAGACAGCTGCTAACATTAGCTACACAGACCAAATGCTAATGTTAGCTACACAGACCAACTGCTAATATTAGCTACACAGACAGCTGCTAACATTAGCTACACAGACTAGGGATGTGCACGGTTACCCGGTTACTCGGGTACCCGAGTAGACAATCTGCTACTCGGTTACGAATTATTAATCGGTTACTAGGATTATTTCATTGTTGGCGATGCTGGCCGTATAGTCGCTCTCTTTCTCATCTAAAAGCAGGACATTTCAACCTTTACACCGACCCCACCGTTGTGTTTGTAACGTTAGCTTACTCAGAAGCCGAGCAGTCAAGCCTGTCCAATAGATAGGGACCCGTGTGCCGTCACATGACGGGCTAAAATCCAATGGGAAAACATGATCTGCCAAAGATCGTTTATTTACATCAAGATGGTTGCTCTGTTGCCGTGTGTGATCACTACTATCAGGAAATCTCCCGTAAATCCTAATAAATAATTCGTAAACTAACATGTATGCATTTTATGCAAGTTGAGACAACTAAATGTGCCTGAAATTAATGAGAACCTGTGTTTACTGCAGAAAATAAAACTAAAACACACACAAAATTGTCTGTAAAACTCATGTAAATGTGAGGGTTGTTCATGCTTTACAACAGTGCCGCGTTGTGGTCGTCAAGCGGAATTGACGAACAGACAGGAGTCTGACATGATTGGCAGCTAGCTAAGTTTTGTGTTGAAGATGGCGGGTAAAAGTGCTGTGTGGGACCACTTTAATCTGGACAAAGATGATACAAACAAGGTTGTATGTCTTTTTTTTTCCAGTCATAAACTCATATGTGCATCTTAAACTACAAACTACTCTTATTAACCACTTGATATTTTGTCTGACGATGCTGTGTGTCAGCAATGCGCTGTCTGGTGGACAGAGCGCATATGAGTCATTTATTTATTTTTATTATTTATTTATTTTATTAATCGGTTACTCAATTAGTACCAGGTGTGGGTACTCGGTTAGAAAATTACTCGAAATGCCCATCCCTAACACAGACCAAATGCTAATGTTAGCTACACAGACAACTGCTAACATTAGCTAAATAGGAATCCGGTTAGCTAGCTAACGTGTGAATACCCCACCCACTAGAAAAAACTCCTGAACCAAACTCCATTCTAAAAACAGCTATTTTACTGTCAGGCCACAATTTTTCAAAGTAAAAATTTTAGTTCCACCGTCACTGAGACTCTTTTCTGATTCCCTTCGATCTACAGACACAATCAGCTCACCTGTCGTTTACTCTGTAACATAACCTGTGATGAAGTGTTTGCCATCGACACACATACTGACTGGACAACTTTTCACACGGTTGACTCCTCCACTAAGACTGAAATCTGCTGTATAGGTGTAATTACAGAATGTAAATATGTTAAATAGCTGCTGCTTCGAGCACTAAATGGTATCGGAGATGAGGTCTGGATTATAACTTTAATAAGAATTCAGAGGACTTTCCTGCGCAGAAGAGAATTAAGCCGAGGACAGACGGGAAGCATCAATGGCCTCACATCTCTCTGATGTGCAGGTTACGACGCCATTAGTCCACGTGTGCACACCGGAGGTTTAAAGTGTCAAAAACAGGATTACTGACTAAACCCAGTGCACAGATCCTGCTTTTCATCACACATCTGAGAGCCAACTGTGAGTGTGTGACGCCTGCAGCCTCCGACACCAACAGGTGTGTTTGTTGAGGCTTGTTTGTGATGATTTTT
>JAJHUR010134659.1:13184-28664 GCA_027495735.1 Lutjanus campechanus
AGACCAACTGCTAACATTAGCTACACAGACCAAATGCGACAGTAGCTACACAGACAACTGCTAACATTAGCTACACAGACCAACCACTAATGTTAGCTACACAGACCAACTGCTAACATTAGCTACACAGACCAACCACTAATGTTAGCTACACAGACCAACCACTAATGTTAGCTACACAGACAGCTGCTAACATTAGCTACACAGACCAACCACTAATGTTAGCTACACAGACCAACTCCTAACATTAGCGACACAGACCAACCACTAATGTTAGCTACACAGACCAACTGCTAATGTTAGCTACACAGACAGCTGCTAACATTAGCTACACAGACCAAATGCTAATGTTAGCTACACAGACAACTGCTAACATTAGCTAAATAGGAATCCAGTTAGCTAGCTAACGTGTGAATACCCCACCCACTAGAAAAAACTCCTGAACCAAACTCCATTCTAAAAACAGCTATTTTATTGTCAGGCCACAATTTTTCAAAGTAAAAATTTTAGTTCCACCGTCACTGAGACTCTTTTCTGATTCCCTTCGATCTACAGACACAATCAGCTCACCTGTCGTTTACTCTGTAACATAACCTGTGATGAAGTGTTTGCCATCGACACACATACTGACTGGACAACTTTTCACACGGTTGACTCCTCCACTAAGACTGAAATCTGCTGTATAGGTGTAATTACAGAATGTAAATATGTTAAATAGCTGCTGCTTCGAGCACTAAATGGTATCGGAGATGAGGTTTGGATTATAACTTTAATAAGAATTCAGAGGACTTTCCTGCGCAGAAGAGAATTAAGCCGAGGACAGACGGGAAGCATCAATGGCCTCACATCTC
This sequence comes from Lutjanus campechanus, assembly GCA_027495735.1. NCBI lineage: Eukaryota > Metazoa > Chordata > Actinopteri > Lutjaniformes > Lutjanidae > Lutjanus > Lutjanus campechanus. Next base: position 14,036 of record JAJHUR010134659.1, read on the forward strand.
TCTGATGTGCAGGTTACGACGCCATTAGTCCACGTGTGCACACCGGAGGTTTAAAGTGTCAAAAACAGGATTACTGACTAAACCCAGTGCACAGATCCTGCTTTTCATCACACATCTGAGAGCCAACTGTGAGTGTGTGACGCCTGCAGCCTCCGACACCAACAGGTGTGTTTGTTGAGGCTTGTTTGTGATGATTTTTGTGCGTTTGTGTGTAGTTAGACTGTGTGTGTGTGAGTACCAGGCTCAGTCCGACCCTCCCTCCCCTGCCAAGTCTTCCCCTAATGCCACTTTTTATGTTAATAATATAACAGCTCATATAATCTGACGAGAGATGAGCCGTTGATGTGGTACGAAATGAAAAATTTAAAAATTCATTCAGTGATGCAGAATTAACAGTAAAGTGCAGAATCATCGTCTTTTTAACAGCAGAGTTTCTGGCTGCTCAGCTCTCACAAACACTGCAGCAGTCAAACAGGCAGCTGGAGACAAATGTGACACGTGGAACACGTCGCCGGAGCTCGATCACATGGAAACGAGTCGCCGAGAGCACGCTGCTGGAGACATGAAGAGGAAGATTTATCAGGTCTGTGCTTTTACTTTGAGGAGGGACATGTTTAAAGAACAGATGGAGAACCAGTGTTGTGTTGAGGAGGATTTTGTGGAATCTTTTCAATCTGAACCAAAAATGGGAAACTTGATATTCCCTTTTACATTCAAAGGGTTTCATCTAGAACCCACCTAGGGGGTTCTACTGAGAACCCTTTTACACTCCAAGGGTTTCATTTAGAACCATCAAGGGCATTTAACGAGAACCCTTTTACATTCCAAGGGTTTTACCTCCATTCCACCCAGGAGGTTCTCCCAAGAACCGATTTTCAGTATGGTACAAAGAACCCTTGACAAAAGAGTTTGTCAAGGGATTTCAACAATACTTGACGAACTCTTTCTTTTGAAAAAGGGTTAATCAGAGGCAAATTGGTTCTGGGTAGAACCTCAGCTCTTCATGCACGTCAGGTGACGTAGTACAAAGAACAAAAAAGTCTACGAGACGATGACGAGCTGCTGGGAGGCAACAGTCGTTTGTTTGTCTGCTACATCGTAAAGTTTCCCACTTTTCCATGAAGTTATCGTCCACATGTTCAAAGCCCACAAATGAACTGTCACTGGAGGATCGATCGAAAGCGGTGACGGACCGAGAACAGAGAGCTGGACGAGGGACTTGTCAGACCAGAACCGAGAGCTGAGAGCTAACAGGTGAACCCACACACACGGTTACCTGTTGTTTACACAGGTGATCAAGGTCTGGAAGCCTGGACATGTTACGTTTGTGTTAAGTTTCTTATTTTTCATTATTTACTATCACAAAATGCAAAGAATGTCATTAACAAATCTTTGCTCTGTGAATGTCACAAGACACCATCCTGCAGCGCCCCCCAGTGGTTGGAGGACACCATTACACCAGTCCTGGAACATTTAAACAGGCCGACCAGATGGTGAAAACTCAACACAAACAGTCCGTCAACATCAACTGACACACAACGTTTCACCACTAAACAGAAGTTCAGTTATGTAACCTTACACACAATAGCAATAATGATAATAAAATTTAACCCGGACCCTCAAAGAACCAGAATCAAGACTTATTAAGAACCAGAATCGATAATCAGAACCAGAAAAACATGTTTAATCAAGGACGAACAACAAGAGAGCAGCGAACTGCTCTAACCTGCCATCACTGATTATCTTTCTTTTTTTAGGTAACAAAGTAGTTTACATGCTGGACAAATTGCACTGAGTGGGAGTGATGCATTATGGGAACACTCAGAGGTGTGTGTGTGTGTGTGTGTTTATGTCTCAATCAGTATCAATTTTAATTGAGTGTGTGTTAATGATCTGTAATTATGGTGAAAGGAGTTCATTAGAATGAGATCAGACACCGACAGGATATGAAGTAAATGTAATATAGTTACACACACACACACACACACACACACACACACACACACACACACGACAGTGGGAGGCTGGCCTCCTCAGGAGGAGCACAATGAGCTGTAATGGATCCGAGCGCCTCCTCTGACAGACAGGAGGAGGATTTAACGGTGTGACAGACGGCTGGACGTCCAGAAGGACGAGACGAGACGAGACAGACACGTCGGCTTTGATCCTGAATAACACGACGTCACCGAGTCACAGAAAAGACACACGCAGAGTACAAAGAGAAAACACAAAGACATGAACCAAATATTCATGAGCAGACGTTTTCTTTACAGGTTCAACAACAACACAGCAGCATATACATCAAACACACACAAACACAGAGACACTAAGACACTAAGACACGGAGACACTGAGACACAGAGACGTGGAGACACGGAGACACGAAGATATGGAGACACGGAGACACTGAGACAGATCAAATGCATGTTTGAAGGTTTTCTGTCAGCAGACATCAGGTGAGAAGAGGAAACAAACGATGAGTTAATGTCTATAAAATAACTTTATTCTGGAACATAAAGACATAAATCAGTGTGTTTTCAGACTGTGTTATATTTTGTTACAGGATCAGAAGAGCAGGTTGGTTTAATGTCGGGGGTCTGAGACCTGCAGATCTTTAGCTCCTCTCCAGTGGCTCCCTGTGACTTAGGCAAAAAATTATATGGAAATTATTATTATTATTTTTACATTTTAATTTCCATTTATCATTGTTGTAGGGCTACACTGTAAAAACAAGTAAAAACTCAAAAATTCAAGGCAACGTACTGCAGAAGATCTGAGTTTTGAGCCTAATTCAAACTCAACCCAGTGTAGATCCAGAAATATACAAACATATTTAAATGTATTTAAAAAACATAGCGAGTACATTCACTGAAATGAACGTGAACGATGGTTAAAATGTTTAATAATTTCAATTAAAATCATTTAATTTACAAGCACTCAAACAATTAAATACAAACACACATTTTGGGAGGGTTTCAAATAATAAAATGTAATTATCTCAACTAAAGATTAAAGGTCAGCAAAACCTTTTTTAGTGTTTTTAAAAGCTTCAGAGTTTGAGTTGGGCTCAAAACTCAAAAATCAATTGTAGTATGTTGCCTTGAAAATTTTAAGTTGTCTCTGTTTTACAGTGTGGCTCCACTTGGAGAACATGTTTATATAATTACAAAGATGAAAACATGAGATGTCAGTCAGCTGTAGGGGGCGTGTCCCTGTCTGTGTTTGATTGACAGCAGCTGTCAGTGCGTCTGTGTTCAGAACAAAAGTGAAGCTAATTATTTTTCATCGTTACATAAAAATGTGATTAGATGCTAATAAGAAAAAAAAAATTTACATCATCCATGTGACACAAAAACACTGACAGCCAATCAACATCGAGATTCTCCCTGTTCCACTTCTCCTGATCAGTCCAGACTTTGGGATCCTTTTGATCTATTTATTGCAATTAAGGTACAGAAACGCACCAAATGATACCGAGAGGAGACGGGGGGACAGATGCTGCACAGCTGAGACAGAACATCTGTCTGACAAATCCTGGCAACAAGGATATTTACTGAAGTAATAAAAATCACAATGAAACATCAAATATATTCATTCACCACTAATTGAGTTAAATATTTAAACTGTTTTACTAAATTTAACTTTAATCTTCCTAATTTTTCATTTAATCGTTGTTAAAAATATCAAGAATTTATGTCAAAAACAGTTCATCAGAACTATGAACCATAAAATCATAACAGGAGGTTTTGGATATGATATGATGATGGAAAAGATTTTTTAAAAGTTTTTAAATTATGGTCAAGCCCTATTTTTGATCATAAATAAGACCTGGATGTATTGAAGACCATAAAGGGAAAAGGGTCTCACAAAACTACCATTTCCTCATCACCAGAGGAAAGTTTCATCTTTGGTTTTCTTTGTGTAGAGAAATTATTATGGTGTGATTCCAAGGGAGTAGGTTTGATTTTGACATTGGTGGGGACACAAAAGTGCTTCAAGGCAGCAGGGTGGGACTGTTAACCCTTTGTGTGTCATAATCATTGACTAAACACTACAGACAGTGTTTGTATTGATAGTGACGAGTGGCTGCAGGGGTGCTGCCAGGGATTTTGGGCCCCATGAAAAGAAATTTTACTGGGCCAAGGCCCACATAGCCGGCCGCCGGGCCGCTGGAAAATTTTGATACGGTTTTACATAAAACTATGCTTTTTAATGATATTTTTGACTATCATTCCCATATTTGTGAAAAGAAAAACCTGACAGTTACTTGGTAGGGGAAGCACTGAAAATACAATGAAATTCATTTAGATTCAATTATTTGCTGCAAGACTGATCCTCTATATTCCAAAACCATCTCTTTCTTTAAATACTTGAACATAAAATTCTCTTGAGATTAATTACCTGAAAATACAAAACTTAAATACAAAATAACCTCTCCCATTAAAATGAAATGCAATTATAATCTGTGGAGAAACAGAGGCTATATGGTTGTTGCTATTTAATCTTCAGATTTCCAGAACATGTAAACATTTCTCTGATTGGATTGAGAGCAGTCAGAGTCCCAAACTACTGACCAAACATTATATTTCAGTGATCGCTGATGCTTTTTAAAACATTAGAATCATTCTGAAATAAATAAAGACTATAGGCTTTTTTATTTCAGAACATTTTTTTATTCTTTAATGTTTTTTCTCCATAATAATCGATTAATTCAACACAAAGCTGCTCACCTCCTTCTTCAGGGGGTACCTGGGATTGTTCAGGTGGGGCAGGGGGGGACTGACAGACGGCTGCTGCTGCTCTTCACGTGTCTGTTCGGAACATGCGTCATTTTTTGAGCAGAGCAGCTTGATAAACGTTTGCCTGCATTGATTATTTAACTAAAACAAGTTAAATGTATAAATCCAGAGTTTTCTTCAGAAATATGAGCTAATATGGGGAGAAAAGTGATCTAACTTATAAACTATGGACAAAGTCACCTTACCTATGAAAGAACTGGGTGACAAACTGTCAAACCTTCGCTTCCTTCTCCTGTGTGAGCTTTTATTCTTTTCTTTTTTTGCTTCCTGACTTTTGAGGTATCCTGCCGTCTCCGCAGTCACTCGCTGTCTGTGAAAAGTTACCTGCAGCTGCAGCACGGAGCAGGTGGACTGAACCATTTTAGCAAATAGAGAGGGGGGGTGGGCTAATAAACAAATAAACTTAGTGTTACCAATACATTGTAAATAAAATATGTGTGATTGTAAGTTTATTACTGAGCGTCATATTATTTTGTCAGTATTATAATTGTATCTCTGGGGCTCTGGGCCCCTGTCAATCATGGGCCCCTAGAATCCTTCTCCTTATTCTCCCCTTTTCGGCGCCCCTGAGTGGCTGGATATTGGTAGGGACCAGAGCCCTAGAGATTGGCTCTGGTAGGGACATGTCCCTAGCGTCCCTACCCAATTCTACGCCCCTGTGTGATTCCAAGAAAACAAGTTTGTTATGTCAAGTTTGCAAAATTTCATAATCTCACAAACATACTGCTGTGATCTGACGGATACAAGCTGACATTGTTGCAGATGAACGACCAGATTTCTTTCTCCTCAAAGACAGAAAGTTTTGTCCTCTGAGGTCGTCCACACGTTGTCCCTCTATCAAACATTCACATTCAAATCATGAGTGTGATTTATAGTTCAGAGCAGGAGGCCGTTCACTTTAAGATGCTCTCACAACAGAGCCAGAAAATAACTTCTCTCATATCTGACATTGACAACCAAATAATAAACTGGTCTTCATCATGTGTGACTTTAATCCCGGAGCGCTCGACCTCGGAGACGAGGAGAGGAGACGAGGGAACGGACCGAGACAGAGCGAAGGCCATCGCGCTCATTAGGCCTCCTCGCTCGGCTCTCTGCAGCAGAACATTTCACACAGATCACGAACTCGACTCCAGTTTAACTCCGCTGGTCTTCAGTCAACAGAGAGAAGTCAAGATGCATTCAGGATCTGCTCTTCCTCTAAACCACACAGGGAAAAAACTTTTTTCAAGGGTGCATTTGGATTCACAGAAGTCGCACAACAACACAAAGTAACTCACAGATGAAGGCAGCAGCTCCTTTGTGCTCTGAGGTAAAATGACTGATTCTGTCAGTGGAGTTTGGCTGGTTTGGACAGAGTGATATTTGCTTTATATAATAATGTCTGACAGCAACATAAAGCGGTGAAAGTATTTAAATATACTCTGCACTTGAACTGATATTGATTTTTATTTAAATGTCTAAAATACATTTTGCTGCTGAGCCTGTCTGCAGATTTCTGCAGAGTTAACAGCAGCTGCTTTGTTGCGCTTCAATGCGTGCGGAAATGATGCATTCACAGTTTTTGCACGATCAAAGTAATCGTGAGGCAAAAAAATGTGCTTTTACAATGAAAGCTAAGTTAGCTTCAGTTACAGAATTAAACAGGACTGAAGATCAGACACTTTTTGAGCACCGATACTTTAAAAAACACGTGTACGTCAGTGCAGATCATTTCTGCCAATTAGCAGGTTGAAAACTGTTCAAACTGCTGCGCTTGTGTCCTGCTCCACATTACACGGTCATTAATTAAGTCAATTAAGAAGTGTAGGACAGAAATAATAGTTATAAACTCTAAAATCATCACTGTACAGACATCGTCTGTTCGTCCTGAGTCCAACTGATCAGATTCCTGTACAGTGTTACAGCAGCAAAGAAGCATCAATAAATAATATAAAAATAATATATAAAAACTATGAACTATTGAAACAATAAAATAAAATAAAAATAGCAACACTATAAACAGGGAGAATATAAAAACAGGAACAGTATTTACAATATAAGGAGACTCAGCAGATGAATTTACACAATTGCACGGAGGGAATATTCATATTTCACATAGAATGATGATATTACACCTGAATATTGCACACTGAAATTATTATACTCCACATATTTTTCACTTGAATAAACAATAATCAAATAATAAATCTGTATTTGTCTCAGTAGCAGCGTTTGTTTCAGTAACAGCGTGTCAGCGCCATATCACTGCCAGAAAGTTTTATTATTACTTTTATTATAGACTCTTTGAGGGGGACTGGCCTCTGCTGGAGTCGGGACTTCTATAACGCTTGTTTCCACTCAGAAGACGGACGTGGTCATTCTGAAGACAGGGACATGATGTATGGCTGCTCTAATCCCACTTCAAAAAACCTGAACTATCCCTTTAATGTTCTGCTGTTCAGCAGAGCTACTTTCTCTTAAGCGAGGAACTTTTTCCAGCTGTGGCACCGAGTGACCACTGCTCTGACTGTGGAGTTAAATCAAGGAGTGAAGAGAAGCGGAAGAAACAAGCAGATCATTAATTCAAAGAGACACGTCAGGAAAACACAAGTTTGTAAAGTCACTGAAACTTTTTAGTGCTTCTCTGCTTGAAGTGTCCTCCTTGACTTATTCAGGACAACACACACACACGCACACACACACACACACACTCACACAGCCGGGTGCACACTCACAGTCCACTGCACCGAGTCCTGCATGTTCTTGCATTACTGCAACATTAATTCCATTTGTGATCTTATTACACAGCGCTGATTTTGTTCACCACCACCAGTCAAACACGCTGCGATGAGAGGGGGCTGATGGGAGGAGGAGGAGGAGGAGGAGAGCAGAGATGAAGTCTAACTCTCTGAGGAACTCTTTCATCTATTAACTGTGTCCTGACTCTGTGGTGGTACAAACAGAGTCAGAGAGCTGAACACACGCGCAGGGATTTTAAAGAAAAGAACCCTGAACACACAGGAGACACCGGAGTTAAGTCAATAACTCAAAATCAGAAATCAATTTGTTCACTTCACCGAATTCTACCAATCTCCTTGAAAACAGACTTGATCTCCTGTCCACAAAATGCCACCTCCACCATCAGTAATATTTGATTCAGACCTCAGCTTGTCCAGTCCTGCTTCCTCCATTTACAGACCGATGCTCCCTCACTCTGACCTGGAGGAAGTCATTCATGCACTTTATTCAAACCTGTCTGGCATGAATCAAAAATCACTCTCCTGCCTCCAACTGGTTCAGAGCGCAGCAGCGAGGCGTCTAACTGGTTTTAACAGACGACATTACATCAGCCCGGTCCTGGTGTCCCTCCACTCCCTCCCTGTGTGTTTTAGAATTGTTTTTAAGATTTTACTCACACTTTTGAAGCCTGTCTGAGTCTGGAAATGTTGACCCCTTATGAGCCAGTACGCAGCCTTAGATCCTCGGGCGAGAACCCTTCTGGTTGTCCCAAAGTCGAACCTTAAATCTAAAGGTGACCTTGTTTCTGCCATCACGAGGAGATCAGCCTGCAGAATCAGTGACTTACTTTTAAGTGATTTGATTTTATTTCAATAATAACATGCCGAGTCAATTTTTGACAGATTCTGCATGAGAACAGATCGAGCAGGCAAGAAGTCAAACACCCGAAACACCCCGTGCAGACTCACAATCCTAAAAACACACAGAACAGAAATGATTTAACTACATAACCTAGTTATCCATACTAGAAGCACAAAAATCAAGGAAAAATTACCAAATCAACAAAATCTGAGCAATCGTCTGCAGCATCCACAGGAACCACATGGTCAATACCACTCGCCATAAAAACAAGAGGTGTAAGTTTAGAGCTTTCTGTTGGTTTCTCACTAAAACTCATCACTCTTAGTGTGGCTCTGAATCTGTAAAACGCAGCTGCAGTTGAACAACAAATAACAGGGTGAGCAGTTTCTGTGAACGCTCATGTTTGCTCTGATAGTAGCAGCATCTGAGGACAGCTTTTCATGAAATTTACTGAGCATATTCCAGCTCTCAGAGGAGGATTTCTTTAGATCCTAATAAAACTGTGACCTTTCCTCAAGTGCCACTCTCAGGATGAACCAATAATGTTTAGCAGCACCTCTAAAAATACTCCATCATTTAAACGTGGCGTCGTTGGCGTTAAAGTCGACAAACAAACCCTGGATATTATTCAGGTTTCTTCTTCATCCTCTCTGATCCCCCACACTGACTGTGTGTATTAATAAATCCAGCTGAGGACACTCGGGTCCTGACAGGGAGGAGGGATACGCTCCCCGCCGAGGCCTGACCGCAACGTGACTCCGGCCGGCCTACTTTTCTGGTCGTGGAGAGAAGAGGCGCTCTGCAGGGAGAGAGCGGGCTAATTGTCAGGAGAGCTAAACTGAATGAACTCTAATTAGGACACGATTAAGGCGAACTCTCACAGCTGTAAAAATCCATTAACCTTTAATCGTACAGTTCATCACACTCCTGAGGTTACAGAGAGTGTGTGTGTGTGTGTGTGTGTGTGTGTGTGTGTGTGTGTGTGTGTGTGTGTGTGAGGACAGAGAAGATCTATATATTCAAGGGGAAAGTGAAGCCAAACGTGTGAAGGGAACCGATGATCATCTTGGCAAAACAATTAGATGAATTAACCCTTCACTAAGCCCCGCCCTCCTTAGTTACTGTTGCTACGTCTGTCAAGCTTTCCATCCTCCCACAGCACAGATCCACTTTACTGTGATAACGGATTCAACATCAACCTTCACTAGATCTTCGACTCCACAGATTTCTAACAGAAAACTGGTTGTGGTTAACAGTTGGATTTAATCCATTACCATGGCAACTAGATTGGTCAACAGGCTTGGACAGTAATGGATTACACGTAACAGGATGTAATCTGGATATTAAAAAAAGGTACCTGTAACCCATCACAGTTACAGAACCTAATCAGATTACAGTTACAATTAGTCAAAATGAGGATTATTAGTAGGATTACAATTTTAAAATAAAGAATGATATACTACCATGCACAGTGCACACACCATGGCCCTCGAGGTCATGATCATAGTTTTAAAAAGTCAAAATTCTCGGATTTCAGCTCCTTAAATGTGAATATTTTCTGGTTTATTTACTCCGTTCTGATAGTAAATAGAATATTTTTGAGTTGTGGACAAAACGAGACATTTGAGGACGTCATCTTGGACTTTGATCAACATATTTCACCATTTTCTGACATTTCATGGACCAAACAACTATTCTATCAACCGATTGAGGTTTCAGTTAGATTTGGACTGTGCTTTATTGTTTGTATTCTCAAACAGTTTGCTTCACTTCACATTAGCTACAGACTTGGCTGAGGGTCACATTACTGCAGGTAGCAAAATGCTAATGTTTGCAGCTTATGTTCCTTTCCTCAAGTTTTCCATGTTTTCTCAAGACACAACACTGAGTATCTCTCTTCTTAGATGCACATCACTTCAGCATGGAGAGAAATTCAAAGCTCGACAGGCCTATGGTTCCTACTTACAGCTGCTACGCTATGACTGGACAGTTGGTGTTCAGAGGAAGAGTTTAACAAAGGATCAATTATGTGGAAAAATGTTTACTTTAGTCCTTCAGTTTAAGCAGGTACCCAACACTTGTAGGGAGCAGTCTATTTCTGTGCAATGACATTTTATCTTATTTATAAGTATTTATTATATATTTGCGAGCCACTTCACTGCAACTTTCCCTCCTGCGGGACAAATAAAGTGTTATCGTATCTTGTCTTGATATATCTGACATTAATATAGCTCAGTGAAATAAACAGAAAATCTTCATAACTGTATATTTACTGAAATCAGAACAAAAGAAAAAGACTAAAATCCTACAACTACAACACAGTAAACAAAACAAGTAAACACACGAGTGACTGAATGAGTCATCGGCCTTCAGGACAGTCAGTAACGAGACGCGTCATCCATCAAACTCTCAGCAGTGATGGCCTTTTCAAAGTTTAAAATGTTGCCTTTTAATTACATCATCAGCCTCCGGCCAATCACTGACGTGCTTCTAAATACCACAAAAAGGTGAAAAAAATGTCATGTCGATGAAGCTCGACCCCTGGCGCCATGTTTGAGCAACAAAGTTTGACATTGTGACACAAAAGTGATGCCATGTGGAGACGTGATGACAGATTCTCCACCGTCACTGCATCAGTCATGAGGCACGATAAACAAAAACACTGACAAAAAATAAGATAAAAAGAAATAAATTTAAAAAACAGACCCATGACCACCTAACCATTTTTCCCGTTGTGGTAAAGCTCATTTTACGTAAAGGTTTGAGTACCTGAGGAGACCAGAAGACGAAGAAGAAGCAACGGTAAATTCTCAGGAAATAAAAATAAAATGTCATGTGTTCCGACTCATCTCAACAGTAAAGATCTATTCAGAGTTTTTAATGTAAGAAAGTTTAGATGCCTCGTATACAGTTTTTGTGAGAGATATTGACTTAAAGTCCAGAACCAAGGACATGTTAGAAAACAAACAAATTACATTTTGAAGAAAAAAAATCTTTCTTTCAGGTCTCAGGATCAGAAGACCCACAGGTGGTGCTGTGGTCCTGTAAACCCACGTTAGAGTGCAAGAACGGGCGTTTGAAGCTATGACAAGTTAGTTGAGCATCAAAATGATTTTCTAGCTGTGATTTTAAGGCATAATGTTGCTTTAAATTACTCACATTCCTGACTCAAGACAAAAGGTAAACATGGATGAAGTGTTGAGAAGATACACCGGGGTGATATAACTGAAAAACCCAAGTTTGTTAGTAGCTGATGTTGATAATTATTGACCTTGTAGGTTGTAGGGATGACTATTGGTGCTTTCACAAAATATTAACACAATGAGATTTTTTGATAGATAATCATCAGTAATGTAATTTTCTGAACGTACCAGACCTGCTTAGTCATCATATTCACATCAATTTACAGGAGAAGACAACATTTATAACATAAAACGATATAACGATACCCAAAATGTACCTGCCATAAAAGTAATGAAAACATAACGAGGTGCTCAGAGACACACTGACATAAAAAAATACACAAATGATCACACATTTTTAATATTGCACTGATAAACTGTAGCTCATTCAACCTGAGTTCTGACTCAGCTGCTCTGAGACCTGCTCTGCTTGCTGGCAGCAGTTTTGTGTTCGGTTTCTTGCTGCGGCATTGCAGCGTCACTATCTACGTTTTCTCTGGGAAATAAGCATAACAACGTAGTTGCAACCTGCACACTGAAAACGTCAAATTGGCACCTGGGATACAAACAGCACGAACCTGAACAAGCTAACAGCTGTTAGCTTTGCGTTTGTGGTGATGTTGTCTTTTTAATACCAGAGTTCAATGTGCAAATGTTCCACCAAAACAAGTTCCCTCTCGATACTATTTTGCAGCAGCACCACAGCTGCACCCTGAGCTCAGTGCCGCTCAAGTCAATTCTGATTGGTTTAAAGAAATGCAAACAAGGCTGAGCATTTTTTTCCCCTTTAGCAGAATGCACGGAGCTCTATTTGCTAAATGACACATCAACATGGAAAAAACAGCTGGGATTGTAAACTTACATGGTAAATGAAATTATTTAACAAGATACTATGAGAGGTAAGAGTTTAAACTGTGTTATGTGATTTGGGTGAACTGACCCTTTAAAGTCTAAAAGACTCTGTATAAGCGGAAAAGTTTCTCTGAGTTTCAACAGTTTTTTTTTTCTTTCAGCCATTTTTAGATTTGGTGGTGTTGAGGAGGAGGTGATGTGTTTGACACCTTCACTTCCATATTTTTCAGCAGTTTGACTCCTCTTCCTCTTTCTCACTCCTCCAGTTCAACTACGGCTGCAGTTTCTGCTGACGGAGCACATTTAGAGAAAGTATGGGAACCTTTTTTTTTTCCTTTTTTTTTCTAATTTCTATCCTCCACAGCAGAACTGAGGCAGTAATGACAGCACTGCTGCACTGTGTACCTGCCTCTGTGTCTGAGGCCACCGAAGCTAAATGACAAACAGATGCCAGTTAATGAGCTGAGGTTGACGGAGCTGCACCTTCTGACACTGCAGACAGGTAGACGGGTGGATAGACAGTTAAGACAGGTAGACAGCTCCGTGGCGCTGTTGATGAACCGTATGATGTATAAAAACTGAGGCTCAAAGTTTGTTTGTAATTTTAGCAGTCATAGTCCAGAAAATGTAAAAATAAAAGGTATGATGGTTTTGTTAACATACTGTTAAGCAGGTGTGCAATTTTTTTCCCAGGATGGTGAAGGCATGACCCGCCCTACTCTGCCTGTGATTGGGTAACACTGATATTCTTACCCTAACCAATCACTCTCCTCACGCCCAAACCTAACCAACCTAAAGAGCACCAGCCAATAAGAGTGAGAGTAGGGCAGGTCATGACTTTGCCATCCTGGGAATAAAAATGCAGCAGGTACAGGCTTATTATGACTAGGGATGTTCCTGGCGACTAATTTCCCTGTCGATTAAACGCAAAATTTAATTTAGACTAGTCGACTAGTCTAACACTAAGCAAACAGTCAGAAAGCAGTTAAAATTGAGCAGAATTTATTAATTTATTATGTTGAACACTGTCCGAAAAAAATACTGTGCGTATTAAAAGCCATTTGAAGCTGTTAATCACTGTCAACAATCACCAAATCGTACTTTAAATGCCGCTGAAATGTGCGCTATGCGCGCTAAATATGCAATACAAACCGTACACATTAACTTTCAAAACATTACAGCAACTCACTAAATGCTTCACCGTTTCAGACCAAAGAGGATCACGGAGTCTGCAGGTAAACGACCCGGTGCTGACGTTAGCTGCCAGTCTGCTACACAGTGTGGCTAACGTTAGCAGTGCTAGCAGTAGCAGCTCCACTTGTAGGTTTATGTTCATGTCTGTGCTTAATGTGGTCACATGTTGCTCCAGTCCAGAGATTATATATCAGCTTATTATGCTACAGTCTACATTCAACTTTATTTACATTGTCTAGATTTAAACACTGCCAACCCGTGATGGTTTTACGAGCTGTCATCTGTCCGACTTTGCTAATATAAACATCCAGGGTTGCCTAGGTGATCGGGGCGTGCACGCTGGGCAGGAGAGGCTGTCGTCTGACAGTGCCGCAGCCCCGACTATTGGCGGGTGGCTGCATAAAATCTTAGAGGCGACAGATAACTGGCATTGCACATGACTAAAATATTGATAAATAGTTTAAACGACTAGTAATTCTTGTGCCGACTAGCGAGGGAGGGGACGTTTAATTGTATTGTCGACTAATCGCGCGCATCACCCATAATTTCATTTATTGTTAGGCAGCGACCTCTAGTGAACCAATGCACTCATATCTTACACATTAAAGCCTGATGCATCGGGTGCATGAGTGAATCGTTACGCCCCTAATATTCACTCTTTCATTTAATAAGTGGTTCTCGAATAAATCTGCAAGAACCGAAAACTGAGCAAACAGGCACGCTAGACTAATAAATCTGGGTTTAATTACCCTGAATGACAGACTGATATGAGACATCCATGTTTGTTTTTAGGCACTTCTGTATTACTAAGTGTGAAGTTGGATAGCCTGTAGGCCAACTGGAACAGAAAGTGTCCAACTCGGATATTAATATAAATGATATTTACAAGTCTGCAAGTGTTAAATAAAGTAACTATGATGTGACATGAACATGACGGGAGTGTCTGGCTCAAAGCTTTCTTGGCAAATGTGACTATCCTAATGTTACGATAACAGCTTCAACCAGTCAGAGCAATAAACA
>JAJHUR010134663.1:1913-14628 GCA_027495735.1 Lutjanus campechanus
GTGATTTAAAACCTGCATTCTTTATAATGTCCAGCAGGGGGCGACTCCACTGGTTGCACAAAGAAGTCCAATCTGCAAAATTGTAAGCGTTGTTCCTTCATTGTGAGCATTGAACAAACTACTTTTGTAAGAATTTTATAATATAACAATGCTGTGCTCAAGGTCTGGATAGATTTAGGGACAAAAAAAAGTTGGTTACGGTTAGGGAAAGATCATGGTTCAGATTAAAATAATCACTCTCCGGAGATCTTTTGGGGTGTCTAGGGATCCCTTTTAGACGGGAACTAGTCTGGCACACCGGATGCACACTGCTGGCGTAAGTCCTGCTATTTGACGCAGTATTGCAGTGTCTGCTATCTGCGTTTTCAAAGTCCCTTGGAAACAAGAACCTCCGCGCTGCAACCTATACGCTGAAAACTGAAAATTAGCACTTGGGATGCTAATGGTACGAATGTAAACAAACTAACAGTTGTTACCTCTTCTTTTGCAATCATGTGGTCATTTTAATGCAAGTGCTCATCTCCCAATGTGCGGATATTTCATCAAAACAACATATTTCAGTGTACTGTTTAGTTGTAATACAACAAAGATTGACAAATGACAAATCGAGGCTTCAAAATGGTTGTCAAACCAAAGGGTGACGTCTTTTAACTGGGGTAACTGCTAAGTGGGGTACAGTATATAAGTTCTGCCACTAGGGATCTTGTTGATTTAGCTTTAAATATGACCCAGTATTTCAGTATCTATTGTCTTTTGAATTGCTGATTGATCTGGATTCTCTCCTGCAACCTGGAACACAGCATTACAACATCTGAGCCTCCCACCCTGAGTGTGACATCAGAGGAAAATGGCCACCATGGGAATATAGTGAATGAATCTGAATGTTATTGAAACCAAAAATGTACTGTTAGGCAGTCTCTACCCTGCTATACTGTAAATATTAACTCGTGTTTCCAGTGAAATATTGAGCCGTTCGCACTGGTAACTCTATTCTGCTCTGTATCAATAACATTAATCTGTTTTTACAATTATGCAAATCACAAATAACACACACTTTGTTTTCAGGGGAATGCCTCGCCTCCGTCTCCACCCATCCTCGGTGGCAAGCAGAAGTGCAGTGGCGGCAGCTCTTGAGTATTATTTCCATCCAGGTCTGTCAGCGTTTCCCACCAGATCAAGGCTGTGATTAATAAAATGGGCCTCCTGGTCCCCTCCAGCCTATTCTCACCTTCTTCCTTGACACCGCCTTTGCAGCACATGCTCGTCTCCGAGTGTCTGCAACTCTGTCAGCTTCCCTCCTCATTCTCATTCTCTCCTTCTGGATATCACTGTTGCTCCCTTTCAGCCTTCCCACCTGCATGAATAGAGAATTTCTTTCTTTTTGTTCCCTTTTTTTTTTCTTTGCTGCTCTCTCTCTCTTGCCGCCTCTGTGGAGCTCCTGGTAAATGATGCATGGTAGACTCACAGCCGCTGAGCAATCATTAGTGAGGTGGCGCAGGTGAACGGGAGCGATGGATGATGAAGAGAGGGAGGGATGGAGGGAGTAACAGAGGACAGCAAAAGTCATGTTTCCACCCTGAGGCGTTTCCCTATATCGTCACCAAACTAGAAGTTGTTTGTGTAAAACGCTAGTCAGTGGCATTTCTTATGCCAGTGGTCATTAATCTAGACACATAAACACACACACTCACACACACACGCGCACACTAATCCATACAGAAATGAAGCCGTAATGTTTCGCTCATGAAACCCTGACTCACGGTGTCCTACAATATGATCCAAAATGGTTCTGCCTGAAGAGGTAAGGCTCTGCCCAGAAGCATTTTCATCTGAAGAACTCTTTGTCAAGGGTTCTTTGTAAGACCAAGGGTTCCATTAAGAACCCTTCTCATCCAAATAACCCTTTTTGGAAGAAAGAGGTCATCAAGAATTGTTGAAATCGTTGAAGAACTCTATCATCAAGGATTCTTTGTACCATATATAGTACCATATATCTGTATATAAGGTTTCTCGGTTGGTGTGTTCTAGATAAAACCCTTGGGATACAAAAAGGTTCTCAGCAGAACCCCCTGGGTGTGTACTAGATAAACCCATGGACTATAAAAAAGGCTCTTGGTAGAACCCTCTGAGTAGATTCTTGTTAGCACTCTTAGAAGATGGAAAGGTTCTAGATGGAACACCCAGAGCGGGTTCTGGGTGTAACCATTACACTATGGAGGGCTTCTGTGTAGGACCTCTCACAGGGGGTTCTGCATGAAACTTTTCACAGATGGTTCTAGTTCAACCCTTTATGTTGGGTTCCAGATGGAACTCTCTGAAAGGGTTCCAAACAGAACCTTCATAAAATGTTCTTCCAGGAACCAAACAGGGTTCTCATATGGCTGCTAACAGTAGCAGCTACTCTTTGTAACTAATGTTAGCTGTTAGTCTGTTTAGTTACTGTTAGCAGTTGCTCTGTGTAGCTAACATCAGCGGTTGGTCTGTGTAGCTAACATTAGCGGTTGCTCTGTGTAGCTAACATTAGCAGTTGGTCTGTGTAGCTAACATTAGCAGTTGGTCTGTGTAGCTAACACTAGCGGCTGGTCTGTGTGGCTAACTTTAGCAGATGGTCTGTCTAGCTAATGTTTGCATTTGGTCTGTGTAGCTAACATTAGCGGTTGGTCTGTGTGGCTAATGTTTGCAGTTGGTCTGTGTAGCTAACATTAGCTGCTGGTCTGCGTGGCTAACTTTAGCAGATGGTCTGTCTAGCTAATGTTTGCATTTGGTCTGTGTAGCTAACATTAGCGGTTGGTCTGTGTGGCTAATGTTTACAGTTGGTCTGTGTAGCTAACATTAACGGTTAGTCTGTGTGGTTAATAATTTAAGTGACTAATTTCCTCCATTAATCTTTATGCACCAATCAGTGCTTTTTATGCATCGATTTCTGGAGATATTTGTAGCTCATGCAACAATGACGTTGAGTGATAAACAACTCTTCTGTCATTCTAGGTATCATTCTCCACTATGTCTCATGAGACTCTTGGTTTCAGTATTTCTCATGTCACAAAACTAGAAGTTGTTTATGTAAAATGCTAGTTGGTGGCATTTCTTATGCCAGTGGTCATTAATCAAAACACATAACCACACACACACTCACACACGCTCTAGTCCATACAGAAATGAAGCCATAATGTTGCTCTCACAGATGAAACCCTGACTTACAGTGTCCTAAAGCCCCCTGCTGCCATAAAAATCAAGTCTGAACCGGACTAGCATAGCAAATGTGCTGAGCCGCCAATATTATGAAGTGTACATAATGTTTCCCTCATGAAATATCATCACTCAACAATGCCCTGACGCCCCTCATCGTAAACAAAATTTGGGTTTATAGTTCATATCAGGTCTAATAAACTGAGAGATTACCTGACAAAGGCCCACAGTGAGTAGAGAACTCCCACATGTGAAGCTTACCGGAGGCAAGTGTTTCTTTCCCCTACGATCAATCAAATAAATGTATTTTGTTTGATATAAAAAATGACAGTAACATCGTGGTTACTAATAGCTGACGATTTGATTGTCAGCTTCATCGCTGCCAGTGCCTCTACTTCCAACAGATGGTATGTTTAATTAGTGCTCACACCCACTCTTCACTGCCGCTCCGAGTCACACCACATCACAACACTTTCATTTACACGCATCTTTTTCCTCTCTAACAACAACTCGGTATAAACACTTGGAGTACTTCAAACATTTTTTTTTCCCTTTTGTGTGTTTCAATGAGACAGTTAGAGTCTGGAAAAGATAACACACACAAACAACAGATCTCATCTGTACCTGTGAGATCAGCAGGGTTGAGAGGGTTACTTTAAAAAATCTATTCTAATACAGTTATTAATTATTTGATAAAAATGTAGTCAGTAACCTGAAGTAATGTAACTTGATTACTTTACATTACTTCTGGATTACCTCAGGACCGAATGTGGTGAAATGTTTAGCTTAATATAATATTTAATGCTAAATGTTTCTTTGTTATGTATGTATATAATTTAGGAGGAACCTGTTAACATTTAGAAAATTCTTCTGACATTAGGCAAATGTTTACAGCAGAATGACAAATTGTGCATCACCATATATTATCTGGGTCTTCTACTAAGTTCTGCAAATGTTCTTCATTAATAAGGCATTTAATTCTTTGTGTAAAAAAGAAAACATTGTACCCATTTACCCCAGCATGTTGGCATTTCTGTGTCTCTAAATTATATACCTCATTAATACACAGTCACATAAAAGTCAGCTGGACAAATCAGTGCAGTGCACACATTATGTCTGACTGGATATTATTCATTTCCCACCTGTGTTGCTTTAATTTTCCACACAGAACTCTTAATAGAAAGCAGTAACTAGTCATGGCTTCTTGTCACATTTCTGTTTGCAGTTGCACCAAGCAGACACTTCCCCTCTAAACTTCTAACATGATTTCTTTTAAATCACCATTTCAAGCTCAAGGAAGACAAGAGAAGCAAAGACTAGAGAAAAGTATGAAAATATGAGCCCAAACTTGTGTGGTAAAACTTTGTTTCATGGGTTTTTTTTCCCTGTTCTACCACATTAATCATCACGTTCCCCTGAGATTAATCTTTCGACTCTTTGGAGGGGTGCCGAGCCTCTTTTTGGTAACCCCTGGATTAAACTAGCTACAGTGACTGTATATAAAGCAGTTACATTTAGCTCCACCACAACCTGCTGCAGTGGGAAAATGCTGCTTATGCACTGATGCATCAGCATTAACAATCTAATCATGTACCAATATCATTCACAGGGGGCAGATTTTCTGAAAAACAAGTCCTTTAAATACATTTAACTAATATTAATCTGTACTTTTACTTAAAACTACTACAAGGGACTGTCATATATATATATATCTTCTTGTTCTTGTGTCATGTGGTGGCAGCCACCAAGAATACAGTGTCTATTTGCACCTGGGTGAGAATAGACACAATAGACCCTGAAGTCTATCTATGAGAAGCAACAAATTCACTTTTAAAAGGAGGCTGCAGTGGATGAATGTGTTAGGCACAGGGCATTCTTGCAGGAGAGCAGGGTTTGAGTCTTGTCCTGTGGAATTAGAATTAGCCGGATAGAGTACCGAGCTTTCATAATTTATCACTGTCATCAGGTGTCATCTGTCATCTGTCAATCATTAATCGTCAGAGATGCATAAAGTACACACTAAAGATAAATGTCTGTAGAGAGAAACTTTGAACACAAGCAAAGAGACAACATATTAGAAAACTAATATTAATTAATGATGTCAATCCTTATTAATAAACAGGCATAGTCTGGCATAGCCAGACATGTCTTTGGCTGCAGAGTGAAGTAAATCTACCAGCCACTTGCATAATTTACCATCATTTGGCTGGTGGCTGGTGCTGATTTTGTACCCTGACTGTTGGTAAGGATGTTCAGCATAACAAGACAGGATATGACAACTAGCTAATGTACATTCACAGAAAGAGAGGGAGAGTGTGCACAGGAGAGCAAAGGCAATGCTAAATACACCATAAAGTTGTGGAAAGTTTCTTGTGCAATAAAACTATAGTTTGAAATGCAAATATTGTCCCATTCTTCAGCTGCCACCCAAACCATTCATGTCTCTTAGTAATGTTGGTTAATTCACTGGTTAAGTTATTAGTTTCCATGTTGGGAAATGAAAAGTAATTTCATAATATATATTGTTTTATTGTTTGTTGGTTGTGTGATTTATTGTTACACTCATTATAAAACAGTGTTTACCAGTCATGTTGAACAGAAGTTACCCCACGTCACACAGAGCTGAACAGGTCGAGACCACCAAGCTAAACAAGTGGTACAGTGTGCAGGTCACAGTGGGTAAATGGTAGACGTGCTTTGGGTGACATCACATTCCCATATACACCCGGGTGTAAACACCCATGTTGACTAATCCACCCCAAGTGCAAATAGCCAGATTGGCCATTCCATCCTGGGTGCAAATAGCCACAGTGGCTTTTCCATCCAATGTGAAAATGCCCACTATGGCTATATTGGCCATTCCATCCCAGGTGCAACTAATAGAAACATTTGTTCTTCCACCCTGGGTGCAAATAGCCACATTGGTTATTCCATCCCAGGTGCAAATAGCCACACTGACCATTCAACCCCATGTGTAAATACCAACATTGCCAATTCCACCCTAGGTGCAAATAACCAAATTGGCTTTTCCACTTCAGGTGCAAATAGCCAGATTGGCTAGTCCATTCCAGGTGCAAATCATAGATACAATGGCTATTCCAGCGTGGGTACAAATAGCCACATTTGCTCACCACATCGCCAGGTGTAAATAGTGTCTGACTTAAGAATAACTATGTAGAAATAGGCAATATTTTTTGCTCTTGTTTCATAACCAGTTAAAAATAACTTGTAAAGTTTTCATATTTTGGAACGCTCATGTTTTGTTGATTCTCCCAGTATCCCAGGGAGAATTTGGTTGCATTGCAGTTGCTGCCAGTTAAGAATAGAAGTATAGATAAGCAAATAGAAATTTCATATATACAGCAGTGTGGACATACACATAGGTTGAAATGCACAGTATGAAATAAATAAATGCATTAATGATGCCACTGTAAGAGAATCTGATCCAGTGGCAGACATTAAAAATAACTGTAGAGAAATGGACGGTCTTCTTGCTGATGGTATTGTTTTCTTATGTAGGTCATGTAGCGGCATCAGTAATACTGTAAATGGAGACTGTTTGATTAAAACTCCGTGTAGGAGCTTTAAGTACCTATTTTGAATACAGGACTTACTTGTAATGGAGCATTTTTACAATGTGGCTTGATTAAAAGATCCGAGTAGCACTGAATGAGATACAGCCAAGTCTCTTAATGATTCATGCTGCTCGGTGTGAATCACTCACTTCCTACTGTAAGATCCTCCGCGGTGCACATTACAGTTACAGCCTTTATCTTAACAGAGCGGAGATATGAAACAGTTGTAATCTCCTCGGGGACTGGTCCCTCAGTATATTCAGTACAAACGGCCGGCACGTTGCTCCTCAGTCTGTTGTTTACTAATGATGTCTGCGTTCGGCTGCGGAGAGGAGAGCTCAATCTGACCATGGCCATTAGAGAATAAGATGAGCATTAAGCTTCATATCTTTCCTGAATATCAACAAATATAAAGTGTGACCATGAAGGTAAATCCAACACAACAATAACAGCCGCTGCACCCAGAGAAATAAAGCTGCTGAGTAGAACTATAAAGGGTTCTACGGCTTGTCCCCATAGGAGGACACTTTTTGGTTCAGGGTCGAACTTTTCACAAAGTGTTATATCTAGAGCCATCTGTGAAAGGACCCTTCTATGGTGGTTCCACCCAGAACTCTGTCTGGGGGTTCAATCCACCTTCTTTCCACCCTCTAGGAGTGCTAACAAGAACCCACCCAGGGGGTTCTACTGAGAGCCTGTCAGTCTGCATTCTGCTCCCCTGCTCACCAAGTAAATTTTCCACTCTCCTGCCTCTGCCTCACTCTACCTGCCGGCCACTCCCACCTGATCACCTCACTCCACTCACCTGCTGCACATCAGCCAATCAGCCTAGTATATAAGCCTCTCCAGCTCACACATGCCAGATTGTTCTTCACCCACATACAAGACTTTCCAACGTTCCTTACCTGCCTGTTCTGCCATTGTCAACTCTGCCTGCCTCATCTGCCTCCTGGTAAACACACCAGCCTTCTGTCCCCAACCACAAGTTCTGCCTCAGCGTCTCTGGTTTCTGTCTGCCCGTGGCTGTGTGGTGTTTCCCTGCGACGACGCTTCGGCGTGAGTGGTTTCCACCCGCTCGTCTGCTGCCCGCTGCTGCTCAGAGACTGTTTGGGAGACGCCACACGCAGTCCAGTGTGTGTGTTCTCCTGTTACCTACCTGTTGGCTTCTTGATCCCTCGCCGGGCTTCTACTCAACCTCCTGCTCGTCGGCCTGTCCTGACTGCTCACCTGGTCCCGATTTCTCCACCTGGTCCCGACCTTTCCCGCCCCGGCAACCTCGTTTCCTGTACGCCCCTTTCTGATACCTCAGCCCGTTAAAGAACTGAACTGTTTGGGTCGGAGGACTCACGTCCCTGTCCTTGGTCCCGCTTCCGGGTTCGGCTCAACCCATTCACTGAGCCTTACCCCAGAGAGCCCGAAGAATGAACTGTTCCCCGTGTTTCTTCATCTGCTCAAGTTCCTGTTTTACCTGTTTGTAAATAAAGATCATTACCAAACGTTACTCTGTGCCTGTGTGGGTCCAGTACACACCCGTTACAGAACCCTTTTTATATATTACAAGGGTTTCATCTGGAACCTACCCAGGGGGTTCCACCAAGAAGCATTTTGTATTACAAGGGTTTTATCCAGAACCCATTCACTAATTTGAGTAGGTCTACTGAGAACTCTTTCATATTCTATCCAGGATTCCATCTGGAACCCACTAAGGGGTTTCTACCTAGAACCCTATTATATTCCAAAGGTTTTATCAAGAATACACTCAGGGAGTGCTACCCACAACCTTTTTATATTTCAAGTTTTTTTTTTATCTAGAACCCACCTAGAGGGTTCTACCTACAAGCCCTTTGCATTTTTATATCCCTAGGGTTTTAGGGGGGTTTACTGAGAACAGTGTTATCTAGAACTCATCCAGGGGGTTCTACAGAGAACCCTTTGATATTATGGTAGAACCCTTGACGAAAGACTCAACAATCCTTGAGGAACTCTTTCCTCCAAAAAGGGGTTCTTTGGATGAAAAGGGTCCTTAATGGAACCCAGAACCCTTGACAAACAAAAAGGGGATCTTCACAAGCAAATGATTCTAAGTGGAACCTCAGACTTTCAAGAACAACTCTGTTGGAACTCTTATTTCTAAAAGTGTGCAGTGTATTTGTGGCTGATGAAATAAGCCTTTTGGTTCTGTTTGGGAACGAGGAACACTTCCACATTTAAATCACCTTTTTTAAGTTTAAATAAACTTGGTAAAAAAGTTTTGAATTAATTCGTCAGAAACAGAACTGACCTTTCTGTATATGAAAGCCATTTTCGGTTTGTTTGTCAAGGTGCTGTTTCTGTACCGTGCGGTAGAGTTAGATTTATATTAAAAGCAGCTTGCAGACAGATTCTCTCATTTTCCACATTGTTCTGTCACCTTTAATTTTATTAACTTTTTTAGCCCCAGAAGCAGAGAGAGAGCAGAGTTTCTAGGGCAACAATCAGTGTAATTGTCCTAAGTCTGACACAGGCAATCTGCTAAAAGCCCTGAAGCCCACAGGCCCAGGTGTACCAGGGGATTACAACGGTGGAGGACAGGTGAAGTCAATGCCCACTGACAGGGACACACACACACACACACACATTCTGTCTAACACACGCACACACACACAGCTGCAGATGACAGGCATGCACACACACAAAAACACTAATAATCATCAACATAACCATCCGCACATGGTCACGTCATCATACATATCTGAATATTGGGCAGTTTAGTTAGTGCTTACAGGCTCAACAAAGCTCACAAGGCCTCTTAAATATTCAACTTGAATATTCTTCAATAAAGTTATTTGTTTGAGAAAGCAGCCTTCTGAGTATCTTTGCATAGTCATGTTGGTGCAAAATCAGTGAACAATCCACATAGAAAAGGTCTTTTTTCATTCCAGCTCAGAAATTCATGATGTCAACCACAATATCAATAATCTGTGAATTTTTCGCCTCTTAAATCGGTCTCAAAAATTCCATATCAGATTAACTTTTATTTACTCCACTACATTTATTTATTTGACAGTTTTGGTTACTTTTCAGAGTAAAATTCTTAATGAGACAATACATCATTACGAACTCAACTTTAAGTTCTTGACCATTTTGGATTGTGAATACTGGTCGTATTTATATCTGTAAATAATCCAAAGCGGCAAATCTGTTACTTCAGTAACTATGTGAAAATACAACACATAAGTAGAAGTAAATACAAAAATAAGTCTGACTTTAACACCATTATCATGCAGCAAAATGTACTTAAATAAAATTGGTCATCATGCAGCAGTGTTTTTATTGTCATATTATGATATATTACATCACTAGATTATTATAAAAAAGCATTGATGTGTAAATAGCATAAAGGTCAGCGTCGTCATATTTTGTTATTTTTTGTTTAGTTTAGTTTTTTCTTACAATTTGTAACTCACATTTTTTTGATGCTGACTTCACTTTTTTTAAAAACTCTTCACACTGACAGCACAGCAGGAGTCAATGTGGACTAAACTGTGGATCACTTTTGTCACCAGGGGGTCTACGAGAGGAGATTGCGTTCATGGAGAAGTGCCTTTAGTCAGTCAGCCTGGTCTGCCAAAGGCTCAAGAGAGTAAAAATATAAATCCAGATCACATCAGACAGCTAAACACTTCAGTAACCAATTATTGTCTGCAAATGTCTTCCTGTATGTGTGTATCCATACTGCTTTTAACAACGTTTCCAGTCTTTAAACTGCATATCCTGTTTTGTTTTTGCTTTGTCGTATTTTAGAAAATAACTTGGCCAGGGACTACACATGAAAAATAAAGTATTTATTAACTTGCCGCTCTTCCTCTGAACAAACTAAACAAAACTTTTAATTGCTTTGACAAAAATGCCTTTAGTGCCCACATCTTTCAAAATTCATTAACTGTTTTCTCACTCAGACTCGTCACGTTCTCTTCACGCTGACAGAACAAAACAACATATTCAAATATAATTTTAAAATAATTAAACAAAAGTGCCGAGCATGCAGATAATCTGCGCACATGCCAATCCATATATACTTTGATATAGATTGGCATGTATGCAGATTGAGGCGAGCACCCGCACCTACGTACACAGACACTTATATCCACAATACATGCACACATACTTACACATGCACATATGAAGGCAATTAAATGTGCACATATGCACCCCACCCCACCCCCACACACATACATCTAGATGTCAATAACAGGTGATTTCATGTTTTTGATTGATTATATGACTACATATGTATGATTTACATATGTAAAAAACACTAAATTTACATATGAAACCTAGAATAACACATGGTTACTGTAAATGAGACTGCAGTTTGCAGCATGCTGCTACACCTACATCTAAAATTAAAGCAATAAAAATAAAAAATGCAGAAATCCCTAAATGGGAGAACTGAGTGCCTGTTTTATTTTTTGATAACCTTGATGACAAGATGTTTATTAGCTTTGTCTAAGTGTTTCAGTTGCATTATTGCCACTGTTTTTGATACAAGATTATGACTGTAACTGTTGTGCTTACATGCATGTTGGTAAAGAAAACTGTATGAACAGTTTTTAAAAAGTGAATTTAGTGCAGAGAAATGTGAGACATTTGTTACCAGTCGTAAGAAGAAATACTTTATTAATCCCAGAGGGGAAATTACATTTTTCACCGTTGTAAGGCCACCTATGGACATGCATTGGAGAGATGTCAGATGGAGGGAGCTGTACACACATATATATACTGTATACACATATAGTCAGGCGCCTCAAGCAGTTAGGGGTTTGGTGCCTCGCTGAAGGGCACCTCCACAGTGCCCAGGAGGTGAACTGGCACCTCTTGCTCCATACTTTGGTCCATTTGGGACTTGGACCGGTGACCAAGCCAAGTCCTTACGGGCTGAGCTACTGCCGCCCCAAAACTGCAAATCTGCAAATTAACTGTAGTACAGCTGTCATAGACATGTACTGTAGTAAAAAACTATAATATTACCTTTGAAATGTGGCAAAGTTGAACTATGATAAAATGGAAATGGTCAGGCAAAGTGCAACTAACTCAAAAATGTAAATTACTGCAAATGCAGCACTTAAATAAATGTAAATGTTCTTGACAATTGGGATAAATCATATCGTACGAAAGAAAAATGAAAAATTATTAAAACCAACACTCTAAGTTCCAGTTATTTTGGCGAAAATTAATTCTTTATGGATTTAAATATATATAGGCTAAATGTGATTTATGAAATGGCTTGGTTTGCTTTAATTATTTTAATTTCTAAATTTGCTTTGTGCTAGAAGACGCCCTTTTCCCAGACAAGAATTTACAACTTTAAACAATTAAAAAATGCGTTATGAGCCTTCAAAAACTAAAACTAACAATACTTACTGATAATATAGGTATAAAAATGTGCTATTATAATCACATTTGTTTTAAAAATCATTTTTAATGAAAATGTTGGCCCAGATTTCCAAAACAAGAAAAAAAGGATTAGCTATACCCAAAGGACCCCTGTCTCACTTCCTGGTTTTAAGAAAAGCAGATTTACTGCTCAAACACTTTCATTTTTTAACAAATTGCTATCAGATGTGTCTCAACCATGACATGTCGGCTCTGTAGCCCTTTGAAATCAAATCCAAATAAAAATGATAGTTTAAAAATGTGTTTTGGTTAGCATTAAGAGAACTCTGGGCAACTTTAAAAAATAAAATGGCTACTCACTATGCTGTGAAATGAAAAAATTTAATATTTTGTCAACTGTGTAAGACTCTGTCAGATGGAAAATCTGAATCTGAGTTTGATCTTTTAAAAGATATTTTCCAGCATAATCGAAGAGTAAAAGTCAAAACACTTTCAAAATACGGTTTTGTCCCAGTTCTCAAGAATGAGTCCATCACTGATTCAGGGCAACAAGGACGCTGCTCCTCTACACGACA
>JAJHUR010134664.1:0-19490 GCA_027495735.1 Lutjanus campechanus
ATTAAGAGCACTGCGCATGATGGAATAGTGGCCACCAATTTTGGGCTTTTATGGCCAAAACTTTTCTCCCTGAACCTCCCCGGCTGCCTACTTTTTCCCCCACTGGCTGGCTGCTCCATATCCCTGTAGAAAACCCTGTGCATCCAGACGATGTTGTGGAAAATGATCACAATCTCAGTCTGGAATCAGAGGTGCAACTGAGGTGACAGAGATTGAAATGTGACAGATTTAGTAGTAGTTTGATTTAGTAAACAGGGCAGGTAAGACCTCATTTAGGGCAGTCTGAGGATGTGTCTTAAGGAGAGATATTGTTGGATCTTGAGGACTGAATCAAACTAGATGTAGTTCACTACTTTTCTACTTTTCTAATTCAGAAAATAAACTTATTTTAGTATTCAACTATATTAAATATTCCTATTTATTTCAGTGTAGAGCACAGGTCTTTGTCACATGGTTATATATGATGCCGTCACTTTTTTTTCAAACTTAGGTTGCTCTCTTTTTTTTCACCATACATGTGTTTGCATCCCCGAACATCCATCTTTTCATTTTGTTTTAAGCTCAGCTCCCTCTCGGCTCAAATATCTGGTATAATTTCTGCATCGCCATCAGCGCACCAAATCAATCCGACTATTTAACCACATTTACACCTGGTATTAAAATGTGACCTGTATCTGATGTTAACCAGATAAGGAAAAAACAACAACAGACCTGCCAGACCACATCTGGAGGTAGTCCGACCAGATGTTAAATGGGGTTTTAGTTTCGTACTCCATCTTATGCTCACTCATTAACAAGACAATTCATTGTTTTTGTGGCGAGTAACACGGTTTCAATCCAGAATCTAAGGACTCTCAATCTAGTGCAAATTTGCACCAGACGATTCAGCAAAAGTCAATCATCCTGCAGAAGAAGATGTAATTCAGGGCAGGTGGTGTCTTGATATATGGTTATACTTATACTACTAATAATTCAGAAGAATAGAAGAAGAAGCCAATTTACTTTTGATACTTTAAAGCAGGCATGTCCAAACTATTCCACAAAGGGCCGAGTGGCTGCAAGTGTTCGCTCCAACCAACCAACAGCACACCTGACTCGATCAGCTGATTAATTGAGTCAAGCCTGGTGTCCTCCGGCTTGGTAGGAAAGAAAACCTGCAGCCACATGGCCCTTCATGGAATAGTTTGGACATGCCTGCTTCAAAGGGAGAGTTTGGATTATTTTGAAGTGGGATTGTATGATGTACTTATCGACAGTCAGTGTATTAAGTTTTTCATTGCTTTACTTTGCTGTCAGGCAGACCTTTTTGACTAGAAACCACGGTTGTATAAGCCAAAGATTGCTCTTTCCAAACCAACCAAACTCCATGTGCAAAATCGGTCATTTTACCTTGCAGGAGACAGAAGTTGTTGGTCAATAACTGACTTGATCTGTTAGTTTGTGTGACTTCAGTGAATGCAAACTAACTTTTTAAAACACTTAAGTCACACAATAACACAAATAAACTAACAGATCGAGCCAGCGGTAGTTCAACAACTCCTGCGTTCTTTGAGCTAAAATTGCTGTTTTTCCTTCAGGAGTCTGGTTGCTTTAAAGGAAACGATATTTGGCCTATTGATTTTGCAATTTTCCATCAGAAAAGGCTGTCTGAAGGCAAGGTAAAGCAGTGAAAATATTCTAAATGGCTAAAATAGGTTTTGTTTCTAAAAACTGGGGGCATGTCGACCACCATCTACTGTAGTTAACACACTATCGATAACTATCTCATACAAACCCCACTTCAAATATAGTAAACTATCCCTTCAAATACATTTTGCTGACATTTCCAGTGCAACACTTGCAGTCTTTTTAAATTGGGGTGTTGCTTCTTTCAGGATCTGAATATTTCCTCAATCTCTTATCACACACAGACACACACCCCCCGCTGCGCTGCGGCCGCCAGTGTAACATCGTCGTTTAACGTTATGTCAAGAGCGCTGTTTGATGTTCTTGACAAGTTCTTACTCTCATTCCTGGGTGACTCGATCAAAGAGCACAAGTATACTGGATGGTTGAATTGCAACTCAAGGTTTCTCCATTATTGCCCACCAGAGTGTTGGAGTCTCCCTTTATCCGACACAACGGGAGGTACCTTGTAGAAGTCTGGGGCTTCCTGACCCCTGCCGACACATCTTTTTTTCTTCTCTAATTATCAGTTTTTATTGTAGTTTTCTATGAGTGCAAATAAAAAGTTAAAAATAAAATGTAATAAAAAAAATGACTGGTTAAACATTGAAGCCGCTACAACCAACCGTGGTGGGTGAAAATTATGAGACATGTAACTTTAATTACAGGAAAACGTCTCTCAGTATTATTTTCTCTTAATGAATGCAAGGTAGCGAGCTGATGCAAAAACAAAACTGCAATAATAACAATAATGCAAGACAATGATGAATGTATTTTGAAGTGTGGATCAGCAGAGAATCACCTACCTGAACAACTCCTGTGTTACTGCTTCCACAGCGGCTTCAGAGACAGAGACAAAAAGATTAATGTTATAACTTCAACAATCTGCAGCCAACCAACAATAATTGGTTGCAGCACACTAATAAGACGTAACAGGCTGCGCACTGTATCAAATTAGACAAAAACTAGAAATAATTCGTCCTTTATTAGACAGTAAACAAACACACCAAATTAGACACCATACACCAAACGGTACACTAATAAGATGTAAGAAGGCGTTACATACCAAGTAGAAATAACAGGTTTATGTTCTTTATTAGACAATATTTGACCATTTATTAATAATTAGGGACACATCACAACAGAACTGTACTGTAAACTAAAGTATATTCATTTCCACTGTTAGATCCTTATTAGACTTTGGGTAAAACTGCGGGAAATAACACACTTTTGTTTAAAGCAGAGCTCTGTTGTAATGTGTTTAATAAGGGTCTCATAAAGGGTCTAATACTGTCTAAAAAAAAGAACATATTAATTCTAGTTTTTGTCATATTTGATACCAAGTACAGCTACATCTTATTAGTTTACTGCAAAATAAAGTGTGACCCAATAATTGACAAATCTACTGTATGTTGGCTTCAGATTGAAGGGGAGTTATTATGGTTTCTCTTTTTTTTTCTTTCATGTACAGAATGATAGATTTTTATGTCATACATTCATATTAAACTTGACCAACGTTTCAAACTGCTCGTAGCAGACTCCTTTACATTATCACCTGTTCCACACACAGGATGTCCACTACATGGACACGCCCATTCACCCGCTCAGTCTATATTCTTCTGACAGAAACATTTTGTCGTTTTCTCTCTGATGACCTCCAGCTGCTCTGCCTCAACTCTCTGGACGGACCAGATAAGCTTTGTTTGTAGCTAAAGTAACTGCTAACTACGGCTAACTGTAGCTCCGGTTAACTAGTAAACTCAGTTAGTCGATAAGACTAAAGCGACACTAAGCTGCTCTAGTACAGTATCTAGTGTCTAGAATCCCAGAATGACTATATAGAGCTGGAAATTAACATTTAATGGTGTTGAGAATCAGGTATATTTGTGTTTAGGGTGTACTGACTGAATGTCCATGTAATCACTACAATTTTGCACAAGTCAAATATGAAGTTGTAATAAAATCCAAAGTATTTTACACAATTTACATCACTTAAAATATTTTTATCTGATGTTTTGTGTCACAGTTCCTATATCCTGAAATATCAGTCTCAGAGGTATCCTTATTAATATATCTGACAAACAATATTAACATTCCTGCTTCACCCTGATTCAGTTATTTATTCAACTTTAGCGTTTGAGAGCAAACCAGGCTGCCTTCATTAGGAAACTCTTCTAATGTTCAGTATTCAGAGGTTTTGAACGAGGCTTTGAAAAGACAGACAGAGAGCAGACGGACTCTTACCTCTGACTCCTTTAGATCGTGTGCGATGGCGTTTTTTAACCACATTCACCTCCATCTGAAGAAGAAAACACAAGTCAACAGTCTGAGGCTGTGAGGGCAGAAAGAATACATGCTGTGTTATAATTAATTATACCTAATGTTGTATAATTAGGCCGATACAAATAATTAAGCGTCTCTTCTGTGCACAAAGCAACAGACAAGTGAATCCATTGCAGTTTCCCATAGCTTTCACTGCAACCCAATAACCTGCTGACAGCATCCACTAGCTAACGTTACCATATTTACCAGCATAAAACACCTTAACCACCAGCAACCAACTTGTGAGCACTTTGCAACCGTTCTGAACAGTGGGTGTTGTGACTTTAGGAGCAGTAGCAGCCACTTCTTCATTACTATTATTATTATTATAGTAGTAGTATTATTGTAACATCTAGTATTAGTATTATTACTTACATACAGCTTACATATTTATATGTACTACTATTCCCTACACATAATTTTACTATTTATGTTCTGTTACTATTGTTCTCTCTGCCTCTGTTCTTTTCTCTCTCTCTTCCACCCCTCCCACAACAAAACATTATAGGTTAGCAAAACTTTCTATAGTTTATTTGAAAACTGAACATTTTTAGTCAGCTGCCCTGAAATAATGAGTTTTCTCAACTTTTTTTTTTTTACAGTGTAGGCTTACACCTGCACTGTGTGTCAATATTTAGTAAAGACTCACCTTTAATATGACCAAGTTACAACCTTTTTAAAATTTTGTGACAGGCCTGCATAAATCTCCACTTACAAGCTTTTCTTTGTTTTTAACAATACCAGTTATAACTGGGCTAACTTATGACCAGTTGGTGCCCTGTTGAAAAATCCTACCGTGAAGCAAATCAATAGCAGAGTAACCCCAACCCTTCCACCAGAGAACAGCTAAGCAGGAAATCTTGTTAGGTATTGGCTCTTGCACATATCGACAAATCACCTGCTCCAGATTCCTGAGACACAAACTAAACACCAAGCACACCTACAGTAAGATTCTTCACAAATTTAGCTCCTTGGTGGTTTTGGTGTTGCTTTTGTCTTATTTGTCTGCTAATTCATTGAATATTGCTT
Source organism: Lutjanus campechanus (assembly GCA_027495735.1). NCBI lineage: Eukaryota > Metazoa > Chordata > Actinopteri > Lutjaniformes > Lutjanidae > Lutjanus > Lutjanus campechanus. Next base: position 5,017 of record JAJHUR010134664.1, read on the forward strand.
CTCTTATTGCTCTGATTTTACAGCATTGAATGGGAAAATATGCAAAACAAACAGTGTGACTTATTTATTTTGACAAAAACACCAGCTGGTTGTGAGTTGTAACGCTGTACCTGGTCAGAGCTCGGTGTAGCACTGGTCATGTAGCTGAAGAGTTTTTATACCAAACAGAATTTCAGAAGCCGTCTTCCAGAGTCATGATCTGCAAAAACATAAACACAGCAACGTCTCAGTTCTGCAGGAAAACAAGAGTCCTGCTGCAGAAATCAAACCTGTGAGCAGCCGTTTGCGTTTCCATGGTGGACAGCTTCTGAACTCGATTGTCTCTGTGAAACGTATAATTATAATATTCTAATGACATTTCGACACATGAGAGACTCCAACAAAATACCATCTACACATTCTTACTGATATTTTCAAATGTGAAATTTAATTCATGCAGTCAATTAGGCGATTCTCTGGAGAGGTTGCACAGACTCACTGCTGAAAACACTTCAGTAACCTACAGCATAACATTTAATTCATTCAGTCAATTAGGTGTTTCTCTGGAGAGGTTTTACAGATTCACTGCTGAAAACATTTCAGTGACCTGCAGCATAGCCAGAAAATGACCCATAACAAGGCAAGCGACATGGATAAAAGAAGTCCTTTATCGCATTTATCTCAGTCCTGAAAGGATTTGTTGATTCAAAGGCAAGACATCTTATTGCGCCAGACGTTAGATTTGATATGCACGATGGCAGGTCAGCGGGGCTTTTTGTTTCGAGAGGAGCAGAGGGCAACAGGGGATCACGACAACCAGAGACGGTCTCACCGGACAGAAGCCGACCACAGTCACACGTCTGAACAGTCATTCAACATTCAACGTGTCGGCGTGAGGACTGAATTTAATTTTAAGGAATTTGGAATTCTGCGACAAAAACTACTAGTTTGAATGTGAAAAACAATATTAAAGAGAGAGTTCACCCGAAAATGAAAATTCAGTCATTACCTACTCACCCTCACAGCGACTGAAGGTTAGATTTTGTTTTTTTTTTAGTCCGCAAAACACTGCTGGAGTTTCACAGAAAAACAGTGTTGCAGAATCTTCCAAACAATTTAAGTGAATGGTGACCAGTTTTCAAATAGAAAAAACAACTGAAAAAAAAAACATAAAATGCCTCCATACTGCTCGTCTGGTGTAATCCGAGTTTCCTACAGCCCCAACAGGATAGGTTGACTTGAAAGACATCATTTACATCATGTTTTTAGCCTGAATCTTTACGTAGATCCTTAGCTTGGAGCAACGTTCACTCGCACACCCTCTGAACTGTGCGTGTGTGGTGTGACGGTCTGCAAGAGGCACATCAGGGATTTAGGAGACTTCAGCTACGGCTGTCATTCTGTTATAGTCCTGAATGGATGCATACACGGACAGCTGCAGACCCCATGAATCCCTATCAATTCTATATACGTATACGTCCGCTTGGACGAAGCACTCCACATGTGTGCAGTAGATCGCCGCCTGTAGTGGCCGCATGGAAAGATCCACGAATGAGTCCGCATGGTAACAACAAATAGGCAGGTATGCAGATCTCCACACAAGGCCTAAGCATACACCTTCTAAAAAAGTAAGTAAATGAAAAATAATAATAATAATAATAATGACGAAATCTACACCACAAGGACCACAGTGGACCCTCAAGTACTCACAGACATGGAAATCATAATACCAGCCTACAAGTCTGACCTAATAATTAAACCAGTTACACCAACTAGACTGAGGCCTTCGTCTCACCAAAACAGGGCAGGAATCTTACGCCTCGTCTTTACAGGTGGGTTTTCAAATGGGAGATATATTAGGTACAGAAGCAACCATTGTCTTTGATCCTCCATAAAGTTGCCACAAATTTGAAATGATAAGCTGCAAATTAATTGCTTCAGCTCAGATGTGTTGAAATCAATGGCAGCGGAGGCTCATGGTTGACTTGATTGTTGCAGTATGTAAAGCCATACCAAGCCATGCACCACACACACACACACACGAGTTCTCAGACACAAAAATGGCGATGGTCATATCAGAAACCCATAAATTGTCCAGGAAACTTGTGCGTGTCTATGATTAGGAAGTACTAAAACAAAAAAATAATGCCAAAACAACTGAATTTCTATGGATGTGTCCAAAACTCCAGGCACTTGGTAGTTTACTCCAAAGTTAGCAGTAAATTGAGATTTCTCACACTTATTAATCTTCGCCATTTTTCATCACCAGCGCAGCCACTGCAATACTAATACAACACAAATGCCATCCAAACAAAACTACTGCATTTTCAAATTTTTAACAGCACAAAAATTCTCACTTTGGGCTGTAATTATTACAGCAGAACATGAGCGCTCGCTGGCAGCGTTTCAATGCAAACGGCAACATAAAAGACATCAGTAAGACAACAGTTTGATGATGAAGACGTGAACACAGCAGCTCTGCGAGCTTCTCTCTCCTCCGCTGCAGTGCAGCTCGGGGGGTTTGCAGCGTTAATATAAATGTAAATTCTGGACAGCCTCGCCTGAACTCTCAGCCTACTCCCATTATGGTGCCACAGCATACCGAGGCCGGGTGCATCTGAGGCCGCCACTCCACTGAGCGTGCTCCAACGCACCCTACATCAAACACAGTCTTCCCTCCCTCCACTGTGAAGAGCTCGCCTGAAAAAAAAATCCTCCACCTCGCTGGAAACTATACGACTGAGTGGGCTGCACGCTAAATGTGTGTGTGTGTGTGTGTGTGTGTGAGTGTGTGAGTGTGTTCTGCAGTGTGTCCATGCATGTTCTTGTGCGCACATGATGTACTATCCTCAGCAGAGTGTGTCTTCATGAATGTGTGTTTCCATAGGCTGTGTCCTTAATCTGCCTCTGCATGTGTGTGTGTCTCTCTGTGCTCCAGTACTTCTATTTTTGTGAGGACCGTTTTCGGTTTGAGCAGGAGGACATTTTGGATTGTCAGGACATTTATGGAAAGTGAGGACTTTTTGAAATGTGTGGACATTTTATTGAAAAGTCAGGATGTTCTTGGAATATGAGGAAATATTTGGAAGGACACATGAGACTTTTTGGGAAGGCTACAATATTTTTCAGAGTGAGGACATACTGTACATGGACAGTGAAGGACAGTAACTTTTGTATGACACGTGAAAAAATTTTGGGGGAAGGCCATGATACTTTGCAAATTGTGAACATTTTGAAAGGACAGGACCTTTTCTATAGTGAGGACAAGTGTGATTAATTTTGAGTAGGACAACAACATTTTTCAAGGTGAGGACATTTTTAGAAAGTAGGTAGTTATGTATTTTGGAAAGTCAGGATATTTTAGGAAAGTGAGGACATTTTTGGAAGAACAGGACATTTCGTGGAGTGAGGACACATAAGACTTTTGGGAGGGATGCAATATTTTTCAAAGAGAGGATATTTTTGAAGGACAGGACCTTTTGTACTGTAAAAATAAGAACAATTTTGGAGGGGAAGGATCAGGACATTTTTAGAAACAGGTGGGTATTTTGCAAACTTAGGAAAAGTGAGGACATTTTTTAAGGTCAGTACCTTTTGTATAATGAGTAAGAATTATTTTTGGGGACCACAACATTTTTCAAAGTAGGGAAATTTTGGAAAGTAAAGAGACATGTTTGAAAAGTGATGACATTTTGGAAAGTGGGGACATTTTATGAAGGACAGGACCTCTTGTTCTGTGTAGTGAGGACACGTGCAGTTTTTGGGGGAAAGGGCCACAATATTTTTCAGTGAGTGAGGATATTTTTGGAAAGTTACGACATTTTTGGGGGGATGGGGGGATTTTAGGAGAGTCAGGTCATTTTTGGAAGGACAGAACATTTTGTTCTGTAATTTGAGGACAAGTAAGATTTTTGGGAGAGAGGGCCACAACAATTTTCAACCTGAGGCCATTTTTCAAAAGTGACAGAATTCTGTAAGTAAGAAAATTTGGGGGACAGCAAGGACATTTTGCAAAGTGAGAGCTATTTTGCAAAATGAGGATATTCTTGGAAAGTGAGGACAGGGGTGGATATTTCATGCCACATTTGGTGCACGAGTGTTCAGTGGGTTCACGAGCGGTCGGTGAACGGAACAAACTAGGTTAGCCTACTTCAAGAACCACTCTGCTGCAGCTATATGTTCTCTCTAACTGTTCTCTCTTCTTCTGTGTTGTCGCTAAGTTTCGGAGCGACAGAGACACAGTGCGTCCCTGTAACCATAGCAACTCACTCTCCTGTCTGCGCGTGCTGCTAGAAGAGTGCTGACTGAGATTACTCTGAGCTGAACGCATGGGAATACATTACAATGTCATAAACGTGTGCGTATTTCTCACTTTCCCTTCAATCTGAATAACTTAATGGATGTGTTGCTCGTCACTTTTTAGAAATAAAGCTGCTAAGAGGGACTGAAAAGTTGCTAAGTTGGAAGCACTATGGTGTGTGTGAGTGGGCGGAGATAGTTAAGTTTGCCGAAAAAGGTTAATCTGTTTGTATGAGCTCATAATTCATATATAATATTTTGGCTGAAGAAAAAAGACCCATGGCTACAGAAAGACAGTGGACTAAACCATTATGAGGCATATGGGGGGGGGGGGACAATCTTTCAACACATAAAAACAATTAAAACAATTAATTAAAACAATTAATTAGCAGTGGTGTTCTGTCACAGGACTGAATATCACTAATATTGACTAAACACTGGCAGACAACAGTGCATTTTAATATTTTGATCAAAATTATTGACAATTGAGTAGTCGATGGATATTGGTGGGGACCTTTAGAAAGCCAGGACATATTTGGAAAAAGAACATTTTTGGGGACATTTGGTTTTTTGTCTTTATTTCTTCTCAGGGTTAAAATGTGGTTTCATTGCCAGTGGCTGTATAATATCAGTGAGGGTCCTCACAAGTATGAAAATACAGCCATATGTGTGTGGGTGTACACATATGTTTAAGTAATGAATAGTAATGTTAGACGCCTCTCAAGTTTTTTTTTTTTGTTTTTTGTTTTTTGCAGAAGTTCTTTTGGTGTTATGGAAGCCTAACCTGAATTATTGAAGCAAAAAATTAAAAAAAATACATGCTTGAGTAGTGTGTGTGTATGTATGTGTGTGTGTGTGTGTGTGTGTGTGTGTGTGTGTGTGTGCATGCGTGTGTGCGTGTGTCACAGTGTCCTATATGGCTGGATTGGCGCTGTGTGAAGAGGAGCTTCCAGCTGTTTAGTATTCAGTCCGACACTCTGCCTGTCTGGTACAATATGATGCAGAGCTCCATACTGAGACACACACACACCAGTATACTCACACACACACCGTACAAATACTTATACCATCAAACACACACACACACATGTAGGTTCACCCACTTTTCCATTGAAATATAGGAACATACACTGTGATTTTTCTCTCTCAACACAGTCTGATACTGTGTCATTTCAGCAGATGCCTGGTGGCTGCAGCGCCCCCTGTAGGTCAAAGCCACACCACATCTCACACTGGTGTCCCAGGTTTTTTTTTTTTTTTCCTTATTGCTCTAACTGATCATTTAACAACCACATTATGTGCTCGGGACACTATTAGGTGAGCGATGATGTACAACGAAGTGCGTGAAGCAAATAAAGTCGAGGAGTTTCCTCCATCGAGTCAATTATTTTCCATATTAGGGACGTCTCGGAGACCATAACGTGTGGTCAGTCCCCACAGGAACAAAGAGACACAGTGTTTAAATACTTCTCTGCGTTTTAGAGCGTGTTTGTCATCAGTTTAACCCCTAATTTGGTGCATCTCACCTGTCAATTAACTGCTAAAGGAGACTACAACATCAGTGCTGTTGCTATGGTTACCTGCAGTTTAATATAACTTCAGTACTGATTGAGAACGGTGGTTAAATTGCTGCTGAGCAGAATTACGGTACGTCTATAGGTGCCTTAAAATTAAAGTCTGCCTGCCAATCAGAAACTTTCATTTGTCTGACATCCTTTGTGAACGTGCTGTTTTTGGTTGTTGTTTTTTTCAGGATTTGAGACATTCTGATAATAAACCAACAAATGTTTAATCAATTATTTCTTATATTGTAATCTGATTAAATGCACTGCTTAATGAAAACTGACAATATATGAAACAGGAAAGCGATGCGAACAAGCAAACAGCAATGAGGAGATCCTCAATGAATTGTCACTTGTTTGAAAAAATGTTCGCTTTTGTTCTATTTTAGTGAATTTTCTTGCAGATGCTTCACTTCCAACCTATTTCATCTGGTCAAAATCGATGCTGATGTCCTTTAAGTTTATTTTTCCCCTCAGACAGGCAGTAAACAGGGAGGACTATTAACAAGGTTTAGAAGCAAAACCTTTTTTATGAGCCGCAGACTATTTTTAAAGGAATATCCTCAGTTTTGAAGAAAAACAGCTGGAGATGCTTGTTAAAGCTACCATTTTTTAACTGGTTATGAAATTTAATTTAATACTGATGCCACTATATGACCTACATAATTTAAGAAAATCATCAGTGAATAGATCGTCTATTTTTATATAGTTATTCTCAACGTCTTCTTAATGGCATCAAATGAAAACAAACCTGTTTTCACATTTTTGTGGGCAGAGTTACAATGAGCATTACATTAGCCAGTTAAAAATTAGCATGAGGAGATTTTAATGTATGTAATTTTACTTTTGATGTTATATTTTGTGGTTATTATGATGGAAACTATTGTGCTTTTGTCACAGTGGTCTCCAACATCAACAAAATATGAATGAACGTATTAAGTATTGTTGAAAAGTCCTTTAAAAGTGAAATTTACAAGCCATTGTTTTGCAAGTCACAACTAAGTCTCAAGTCTTTGCAGTCAGTCTGAAATCAAGACTAACAAGTCCAAAGTCAAGTACCGAGTCCTAAACTTTGCTCTTAAGCTAACATAGCAAAGCATTAGCTTGCTGACTGTATTAATATTAGCCTCAATTTACTGTTCTTTGTACAACTTTCAATGTCGAACAAAGCTGGAAGTTGTTGCATTTCTGACAGTAATTTTCAACCAGCACACAGTTTTTATACAAAATAATTTTTGGTATAATTTTTCCCGACTGAATCTCAGTAATGTAAAGTTAATTCTTCATGGTTCTCTCCTGCAACTTGATTGGATGCTGTCGGATTTACTCAAACTAAATGAATCCGGGGAACTACAGACTTAACTTGTAGAGAATGAATCGTGTTGACATCAGTTGATTCATGTCGTCATCTTTGGTCTTGGGGGACGGCTTTACGGATTTTCAAGTCAAAAGGCTCAAGTCCAAGTGAAGTCACTAGTCACTGGTGTTAAAGTCCGAGTCAAGCTGCATCAAGTCAAGTCTAAAGTCATCAAATTTGTGACTCGGGTCAAAGTCACATGGCTCTGGGTATTACTGTATGAAATTTTTAAAAAATTCCTTTACTGTGAGTGAATTTTTATAGAAAATTTACTTGACGACTCAATTACAAACCTAAAAATGCTTGTTAGTTACATGTCACAAATCCCTAAAAATGCTCCAGTTTCAGTCCTGAAGAGTCTGCAACACACACACAAACACAAACACTCACAGGCAAATGTTTGTGAGCCCAAACAAAGAACACACACACACACACACACACACACACACACACACACACACACACACAGCAGCCAGGTGAGGTGTGTGTTTGCCACAGAGCTCGACAGCAGCTCAGTGTTTTATTACAGCAGAGCACTTTTATCAAACCCAACAAACAGAAACACCTGGTGTGTGATGTGACGCTGCAGTGCACAAACCAAACAACACAACCGAACAGAGACAGAGAGAGAAGCAGCGCTGCTTCAGGTCTGTCTGCTCGTCTGTCTGTCTGCTCTTCTGTCTGTCTGTACAGCAACAGAGAGTTTCTGTTATTCTGGACATAAACATGAGCAACATATAAAATGCAAAACATTTCAGCCACACCAGGGACGATGGTGTTGATTGGCTGGTTGATCCACTACTTTATTCCAAACTAAAATATCAAACCATCTATTGGATTGGATGCCATGAAATTCTGTGCAAACATTTGTGGTTCCCTGATTTTTCATTTAGCGCCACCCGCAGGTCAAATTTTTCACTTGTCCAGTGGAATTTCTCAACATCTGCTAGATTGAGTGTCATTTGACAAAGAAAACAAATTTGGTGCCAAATTCCACTGAATTTGATTTGTCCACTATTTTGGTTTACAACCAAAGTAATTTTGTGTTTTGTGCTAAATAGCAAAAGTTAGCTTGCAAATGCACTAAACTATAATGTAAACATTTTACCTGCTAAACATCAGTATGTTAGCATGCTCATTTAGCTCAAAGCATTGTTTTCTGTGTATTTCTATTAGAGACGCTTTTTCTTCATAGGAGCAGCTCTACATGTTCCTCATCAAGGTTGTTCTCACATCGTTGGTTGTTAATTGATGCCATGTTTATATTAACCCTGCAAGGGCCTCCTGTGGACATGTTCATGTAAGAATAAACAACAGAAGCAGCACAACCTTATCATTTACCACTGTCGAAGTCAACGGTCTTTCAGCCTTGACCTCAATCTTTTCTTAATCCAATAAACCAAGAAGTTTTTATGCCAAATGCCTTGGACACATGACACAACTTCCAGAGTTGTCAGATCACTGTACTGTTCACACTACACAACTTTATCTCTTTATTCAGGAACCTTAAAGTTGTTGTGGTTCTCACACTACATGACTGAGCTGCAAAACAAATCCCTGAGGAGTCTGTCTGCTCTCCAAAACTATGTTTTGTGAAGACATACTACAAGTAACATTAGATTATTAATACTGAAGCATCAGTGTGTTACTGTTGTTGCATTTGGAGGTGGAGGTGAACTTATAACTACTTTGGCACATTTTTTCCATATTTGGGCTTTTCTGGCTGCTGCTCTGGTGCTCTTCTGTCTCTCCTTCTCGACTCCTCTCCTCCCCCAGCCCACCAGACGTGTCCGTATTAAACCTACTTTACATCTTTCGGGTATCTGCGAGGCATTTGTGAGCGTCTTTGAACAGTTTACACTTAGTGATCATTGCTCATGGGAGCGTGGGCTGGTTTGCCTCTGATCTCAGAGCTTTTGTCTGCGATTGCCAAAAACTTTTGACAAGTGAAACATCAGGGGTGAAATCCTGTGGAGTAAAATCTGCCTAAACCTCACCAAACACTTAACAGCAGAATAGTTGCAACAGTTTTGGAAGGCACTCATTAACAATGTTGTCCTGTCATTACAGGGCTCAAAGTTCAAATTATTTTAACTTTGACCTTGTTTGCTCCTGACCTTTCAAAATGACCGTGAAGATTCTCAATCATATAGGTTGGGGTTATCGTAGGCAACTGGACTTACTTTGGTTCCAGTTCCAGGTATTTAACCTCTGTGGACTATCTGCAACTCCCCACTAGTAAGTTAGAAGTGAAGAAGACTCTTGGATGAGAGGTGAAACATCTTCAAGAACCTGAGCATGTCCAGCTGCCTATGACCTTTCAAAGTGCAACCAGTGAGACAACATCTGTATGTGAGGACGAGCCAGAAGAGACCAGAGACGTATGGGAGCAGAGGAGGGAGAGACTGATGGTCGAGTCTTGAAGGGAACTCCAGATCTGCAAAAGATCTCACAAGAATCTTAACGTTCGTACGACGTCACACACAAAGACGCAATGCTTATAAATCTCACAAGTGTTTCGCAAATCAAGGGTTCTCCGAGAGTGACGGAAGAAAAGTTCCCCAAACTCTATAACACAACATAAAAATATCACCATCTTGCTATTACATGTAATGCATGGCGAAATGTCAACAGTCAGATCGGGCTACAAGATTTGTGAATCATATAGTTATAGTTAGCTAAGTCCAATGCTATAGTTAGCTTAGCTGTTGGTATAACAGGCAGCATCTCGCAATGAGCGCGCAACAATTTCTTATCATGTGAAGGCCTTAAATGCCAAACTCCTGGATGCTACACTGAAATAATAACAGTAGTCTCTACTGTCATTGTTCATAGCCTATAAGCTGGAAACAGCTTTACAAGAGTCCAATGAGGTCGACCATCTCAGCCTGACAGGAGCTGCTGCCTGAGAGATTCAACTCAGGGCAAAAAATTCCATTTATAAACCCAGCTGAGGTCACATTAATAAAATAGTATCCTGCCTACGTGGATAAAGGCCAAAAAAGATAACAGTACATTTACTCATTACTAACACTTACTGTACTTAACCACACAGTGCTTCTACTTTACTTAAGTGTTTCCATTCCACCTCTACGTCATTACATTTCAGAAGCTAATATTGTATATTTTACTCCACTATTCCAAACATTTATTTTGCATATTAAGATTTTACATAAAATACAATTAATTTTTATAGATTAAACTGCTAAAGACAGCTGCTAAAAAGCTGACAAAATGGACCTTTAATGCGTTTCACTGTGACTGCCTGCAGCACAGTTTGTACAGTTTGTGGTGTAAACACACACACACGCACACATGAACGCACAGCTAAGCCTGGTGTGACAGCCCCGACTCCCTCCTGTACATCAGCCCCACTCCTGGTTTCCATGGAGACTGGACTGATCGGGTGATTAGCCGCATCAATTAACCTCTGACCAATCACGGAGAGAGCCTGAGCAGCAGCAGCTGACTGTGATTTGCAGATAGGATCACAGCTGAATTCAGACATCTGAACACTGCATGCTAAATAACAATGAAGCATATGGGAGTTCTGCATTTGCATAGTAAATTACATTCCTGCACTGGGTTTGTTTTCGGTCTCATCTTTCATAACCAACTCCAGAGAGTCATTTTCTGTGTTTGTAGGTTTTTAAAGCACTTTATTGTCTGTTTAATTTGGAAAAATTAATCAAGATTTTGTTTTTGTGTTTGTTTGTGGGCTTAAAAAATGGGAAATTACTTTGTATTTTCCTGTTTTAATCTTGATGTAGGCGCCCTAACTACAACAAAAATAAAAAAATAACTTTTTCTTCCTTTTTTTCCTGTTATTTTTAGTCTCTTTTTGAGATTTCCAAATTTCCATTTTGGAAATATGATGGATACACGGGCCCACTCCACTCGTGAACTCGCCTGATCCCCCTGCAGGGGTTTACTGGCCATAATGAACCCTGATACACTTCATGTTCACCCTCTAAACCCTGTAAACGTGGAAATCTGAAGGGGCCGCGCTGCAGATTTTCACGCCTGGACACAAACGCACCGCCGGCCTGCTCGCCCCGGCTCGATGACCAGGTCTGCGGTGTCATGTCAGCACTTCAGAAGAGATAAAGTCCTCTTCAGCCCTCAGACTATCTTCTGTCAGAGGATATTCACCTCATAGCAGGAACTCATCTGCTGTGAGTATCTGCACACAGTCCCAGTATTAAATGTCTGCAGGCTACTGTGTCAGTTTTACTTTGAATTTTACTTTTCATGATGACCACATGCAGCTGCTTCTGTTGTCAGATGACTGCAGCACTGCATAAAAAAAAAAGTCAGCTGGTTGAACGGTGGGGAGGTTTCTGAAAAACATGACGCTGCCTCCCATCATGAAGTACTTCGAAATAAATTATGCAATTGAAAATAATTTATATATTTAAACACACAAACTGTAAATCCTTCATCTAGGTGTCACTCACATTAAAACAGTAACAAAATATGTAGTTTGATGACATCATGAAGTGACGTGGCATCATGGGAGTTGTTGTCTTCAGAGGAGGAGGTAATGTATTAAAGTTTTATTCACGTTACGTTTGCTGTCTTCCCTCCTCACTCTCTGACCAATCTGATGTATCCCATGTTTTCCTGGTGGTTATAATGACTAGCTAGCAACTAGCTAGCAGGAAATGCACAGTTATTTTGACTAAATTATGGATTTCTCTAGATTGACCATTGTTGGAAACATTTGGAATAATGACAAAACACAGTATAAAACATACAGTGTGTCTACATTTTTATAAATTTTAATGCAGAAATGTTACATCACCCATTCTTAAGAACTGGGACAAATCATGTCCTAACAAAAAAAAAACTCTTGCACTGTGGGATATTTATGTCAGTGTAGTGTCCAGTGCTTCCATCCTGTTATATCTCCCTGGAAACAGTATGCACCTTGCATACTGCTGATTTCATACCAAGGTCTCAGACAAGTGAAAAAAATCTAACATACTGTTTCACTCCACTGCTGCCTACTTGTAGTGTCCAGCGTGTCCGAAGGGGAAAAAAAACACTTCAAAGACACTTACTGTCCGTGATATCACCCTTGATACCATACACTGTAGATCACAAGTGTTAAACTCAAGGCCTGAGGGCCAAATCCAGCCCAGCACCTCAATTTATGTGGCCCGCGAGAACTTGCAAAAAATATAATGAATGCAGTAGAAATCCATCCTGCGTTATGGAGACATGGCGTCCATAAACTACATATCCCAGAATGCATTCCAATTATCATATAGCCATTTCCAACAGCAGAGCTCAACCCGAGTGGCTGTAGCTAGTAATGTTAATAATAGCAGCCCAGCAAAATGTCGTCATTTCATTTTTAAGCAAATTTATATTTTGGATTTGAAGCCTTTCATCAAGGCAACACAAACTGAGTCGACCTGTCTTGTTATTTTAATTTTATAACTCATTAGTACTTTTCATATTTCTTTTTTTAAAATAAAGAGAAGAAGAGCAGAAGACATGACAGGAAATGGGGAGACAGAGTTGGGGAATGACACACAGCAAAGGGCCACAGGCGGGATTCACTGCAGAGGACTCCGTACATGGGGCACACGCTCTACCAACTGAGCTACCCAGGTTCCCCTCAGATTACTTTATTGTCCATTAAATTCACATAAATTGGAAATTTGTCCTTGGCACTGGCATATGGGGAAACCCAGTCCATACACAACAATACAATCGATACATAATTCCACATTAAACAAACAAAATCGTTTTTTAAAAAGATGTTCTTCCACTGATCTTCACAAATCAAGACTCACTGGTCTAACAATGGCGAAGGCATCAGTGCCAAAAACAAAACAAAAAACTATGTTTAAACCGAGAAATCAAATCGTATTAATCGTATTAAAATCTAAAGTCAAATCAAATTGTGGATTTGGAGAGTCATGACACCCGTATTTAAAAGAAATGATCCCACTAATTGCCGTGTTTAACCACCAGTTTACATGCCTGGTCTCAATCAAAGTGACGTGGCCCCTCACTCCCCCATCGTCACCCCCGTCAGCGCAGAGCAGGGGGGCGGGGCTCCGTGATTGACAGGTCGAAGGGTAGATGTGGTCAGTGAGTGAAGCTTTAATGATCCGTAACAAGCAGACGAGGCAGGTTGTCAGTGGCAACAAAGATCCACAATCGTTACTCCTGCTTGAGTTAGTGTCTGTGTGCGTCTGTGTGTGAACAGAAAACAGTCAGCCGAGCCGGAGGTGATAATTTGTCCCTGAAAAACCCGGACGAGGAGGATAGTTAACTCGAGGTTTTTTTTTTGTTTTCTAACCCAACAAACTCTCAGTAGAAAGTTCAGTTCAGGTGAGAGATGAGAGAAGTTACAGGTAACAGACTACAGCGAGGTCAAAGGTCAGAGATCACAGCTGATGGAGCAAATTAAAAAACTGTTTTGCATTAATCACACGGCTTTAAATTAGATTCCACAGCTGCCGGTCTGTCTGCCATTCACATGAATGAGTCTCCACACACACACACACACACACACACACACATCATGAAGAACAGAATCTACCCGCGATGAATCATTAAAAATGTGTGTGTGTGTTGTACAGAGTGTGTATGTGTGGTTTTTACAGTATGAGTCATTCGAAGCTCAAGAATAGAAAGTGGATGATGCCTTCTGCTGTGTGTGTGTGTGTGTGTGTGTATGTGTGCGTGCGTGTGTTGACCTCTATTGATCACAAGGAGTTAATCAGATTGATGGGTGTCTTGGCGGCAGCTCAGATTTAATAAACCATAGACGGACAGACAGAAACAGACACTGAGACAGACTGACAGACTGATACAGACAGACAGACAGACAGACAGACAGACAGTGGGACAGACAGACAGACAGTGGGACAGTGAGACAGACTGACAGACAGTGACACAGACAGACAGACAGTGGGACAGTGAGACAGACTGACAGACAGTGACACAGACAGACAGACAGGTAGTTCAGATGAGGTCTCAGCGGTTTGACTTGACAGTTTCATCACAGACTCGACAGTAACCAGCTGATCCTCCATCATGGAGAAACAGTCTGTTCCTCCCCTGTCAGACACATGTGATGTTGATTTTCTCTGTCAGTCTCACGTCTCACAAGTGCTCGAGTTACTTCTACTTCCTCAGCTGGACTCGGTAACAGTTCAGTAGTCCCGGTATCCTAGAATTTCTGGGCCGAATTTCTGCCGGATCGGTTGTCGTTTGAGGTCACAGCGCCTGATTTATCGCCTTTACAATCAACGATC